>JBBBDQ010025515.1:0-36777 GCA_037127315.1 Ascarosepion bandense
AAATTTACTAATTACAGTAAGCAAAATACCCTGGTGTATTTCAAACCAAAATTATATCGATCAGAATCAAAAACTTTTTAGGTTTAAAAACTTTTAAAATTTAAAATTTTCCGCCATTTTTCATTGATTGTAAACAGAAGCCATTTCTTGGTGTTTAAAAAATCTTACACAAATAAAATACGCATCACTGACACATTATCTTCTTCAAATTACTGAATTTAAACTTACTTAAAACAAAAATTGCTTGCTTACTCCTTGAAATGTTGCAAAAAAGCGTTTCTCAATTACGGTAGCATTGTTATAGCTGTCATCACCATATCAGGAAGCAATCATGGATGATTTACAGTAGCCGTCTAAAAGTATGGGTATGGAATACAAATTTTGTATAAAAAAAATTATATACGTTCTTTTTTTTTGTTTTTTGTTTTTTCATGTAAAGGAAGACAACCCTTAAATCACGTTAATCTCTAATGATAAATATCATGTATGGTCACCCGTACAAACAAAATACGGGTATTTAACATGGAGAAAATTAAAGTTTTAATTATTCAACAAAACAGTAGCAGCATTATTTGTAGTAAGCTTTTAGATTTTTCATATTCGCCACATTAATTTCACAAAATCGTGCAGACCTAGGTGGAGAAAATTTTAACAAATTTTTGAAACTTTAGAAATTACTTTGAAAAAATTTTTTTAAAAATTAAATTCTTGTAAAAATTCATTATTAATGGAATAAATTTTTTTTTATTCAGACTGATATCACTTTAATTTATGTTTATAAAAGTAATTAAAAGTTTATCCAAATAAAATCTGGCAAAGTTTTATTGCATTTTTGTTTTTGCAATTCGGTGTAGATTTTCTTAAAAAAAGAGCAGGTTTTGAAGAAAAAATGACAGTTGATTAGAATTCCCCAATGACTCCTGAATTTAAAATTATCTATATATTGAGACCTACTTGCATTTTTTTGACATTTATGGAAATTAATTGGTGGGTGGGTAACAAGTAAAAAAAAAAAAAAAAAAAAAAAGTTTTTGCCAATATTTTCTACAAATAATTATTTCAAAACTGATTTCAGTCAATTATGAAAAAGTCCTGATATTTTCATCAAAATCCGACTATTAATTTTTGCAAGAATTTCTAAATTAATCATTAGTTATTAATGTGTCTTTCACATTCAAAAAATGCCTCTGCGTAATATTACGTTTTGACTTTTTTTTGAGACATGATTACCCAAGTGTGTGTAGGTACCTCCACTAAATCTGTATAAAACAGCATACCTAAATTTAAATTGAAATTTTAAAAATAAATAAGTTATCTTCAAGCTTTAAAATTAGCTGTAAATTGAAAGCCAAGAGACTAAATTTTAATTCCAGAAAGAAAAATACACTGGTGTATTTAAAACCGAAATTATATCGAATTTAATTTAATTGTTTTCTGAGTTAAAAACAAATTTTTTAAATTTCCCACCATTATTGATTGATCAACACATTCTTTTACATAAACACTGGTGACTAAACAGTAGCCAAATTTATATTTTAAAAATCTTGAAATATATATCCTCGCTGACACGTCTTTTAAGTCAATTTTTAAAATTCAAAAATACCTTTATCTGATTTCAATCAAGAATTGCTTAATGCCAGAAATTTACAATAAAAAAAACTTTTTTTTTTTTTAAAAACTCCGGTAGCCTTGTTTTAATTGCGTCGACGAGGTGACGAATGATTTATGGCTGAAAATTTTATTTTGAAAAAAAAAAAATTTTTTTTAACTAAATAGTAACATTAAAATCTTAACTTAATATTTTCAGCAATTATATATTTTATAGAATTTTAGTTTAGATTCATAGTAGAGACATTTGAACATGCTTTCTGAATAATTTAAAAATTCAAAAATTTAAATTTCCTTTAAAATAATTTTAATTCAATAAGAAACAGGTCATGTGATTCAAGGGTTGTCTTCCCTTATATGAAAAAAATAAAATTCGTATATAAATCTTTTTTACGCAGTGCCCCATTCATTTCCAGTCCACCTGTATGTGTTTCTGAATCGCTCAAAAACAGACTGAACTCACACTTTAAAAAGTTAAAGTTTCATCATTTATATTAATTGGATTATTGTGAATGTAGGTACCTTAGAAATTGCAAAAGAGTTTCGTTTTTAATATTTTTTATAAATCGTGTTTGGTTTGTTGTACATTTCAATTAGCCTTTTTTTGCACCAGAAGTTTTTTTTTTTGCTAATCCTGATATTACTTTTTTATCTTTAGATTCTTACTTTCCACAATTTTTAAAATAAATTTATAACTAAATTAAGGAAACAATTTCAAAAGCTTTCATTTTTCTTATTTTAAATTTGTTTCAATTAAATGAAAGCAAAATCCAAATTAGGAAAAAGGTCAATTTTTTTCTTGTTTTTAGATTTTTACTGGTATTTATTTTTTCATTTCAATTTGTATTTAAATTTAAACCACCTTTGGTATTCCTACCATTGAGGTTATACATTTTTTTTCTGTTACATTCCTACTTTCTTCCTTTTGTATCAATTAATTGATACAAAAATGTCAATTTAGGAAAAAATTTATAATTATTTTGTTTTTGCTCTTTTTCAGGTAGGCATATGTATATATTTTCATTTCAATAGTCTTTGGTAATCCAACCATTTAACTTTTTGTTTTTCTCTTTCTTTCTACTTCCCTCACTATTTCTCTTCACTGTTTTGAATATCTAGTAGGATAGAACTTATATACATACACATACTCACTATCCACTACTCTTTGTCAATTATCACTTGACATCTGCACAACATTCCCAACTGTCTCTCTTCTTTCTTGTCTGTCCTCATTGTTAGTATCCCAAAACTATTGTTTTACAAATGAAAACCAAAGCAGGTAAGTTGAAGGTTAAAGCCCAAGAATGTTTCTTAGTCTCCCTGACATTTTGAATTGTTACTAGTGTCCTTTCCCTCTGCCAACACCATACTTTTTGATTCTTCTCTTCTATGGCCACCTATCTTCACCCTCTACCTACTCTCCTTTTCTCTGACCTGCCATTAACACATTACCCTGCTCTATCAGACCCTCTACTTGCCTTATTAGTCAGTCAGAACTTGCTAAAAAATCCTTCACCAATTTAATTTCAATGGTTGGATTACCAAAGACTATTGAAATGAATATATATATATATATATATATATATATATATATAATTCCAAGTAAATAGGACTCAAGGTTTTTTTTATATTTTGAGTGCTCTGGCATTTATTTTATTATAAACAGTGCTCAATATAATGAGTATTATAGAGTTTATGCCAATTTTACATTGCGACATGGAAATTTGTTTCGATATTGTCTCTCATCATCAGGCAATGTTGGTGTAGTTGTGCAGATGGTTTACATTTAAATGCCAAATTTATTCGGGTTTACTGGGAATGTATGTGGGTGTTTTTTTTTTTTTTGTGGCTAATCAGAATGGAGATTCACTTTGGGGTTTGACCCCGAAGAATTTATATGCTAACCAACTTTTTTTCCTACTTTTTTTTCTTTTTCCTTGACCCTATTTTTTCTCTTGTCTGTTTTAGTTCCTTAATGTTTTGCCTCCAATTAATCTGATCTTATTTTCCCTTCAGTTTTATTACATTTAATGTAATATTCCTTTTTAGTAGTATCAATCTCCTATTCTTTCCTTTCTTGTCCTCTTTAGTCTATTTGTTAAAGGAAAGACTTTTTCCAAAAAACTTGAAACTGCTGTTTTTTTTTTTTTTTTTGTCCATCTATCCATTTGTTTTAAAGTTTATTATCCTGATATAGGTGGGGGGGGGGGGTCCATGTTGCAATGTAAAATTGACAACAATATAATTATATATATATATAGACATAAAACCATATAATTATATATATTTTTCAGGTATATATATATCTGAAAAAGAGCAAAAAGAAAATTTTTTTCATAAAATTGCCCTAGGCTTTCATTATATAAGAAAATGATAAGTAAATAAAAAAAAATTCAAAAAAATTAAACAGTTTCCAATTGTTTCTAAACTTAACTATCATAAAATTGGAAGGAAGTACAATCACATTTAATTGGAGAGAAAAATGAGGAAAGTAAGAATTTAACAATAAAAAATTTAAAATTTGAATAGTAGAAAAAGCAAAGGCTTTTGAAGTATAAACACAGGTTGAAAATGGAAATGAACTACACACAAAATATAAAAAAAAAAAAAAAAAAAATGCTTCTTCCATAGCCTTTTGCTTTTAAATTTAATCTTAGGCATACGTTACCTTAGATTAAAAAAACTTGAAAAAGCTGCTTTTTACTTTTTGAATGAAATCAAAACAATGAAAAAGATCAATATTTTCATTGGGTCATGTGTGTAGAATTTAGGAAAGATAATTTATATAGTAATTTTCTATTTAAGATTGAATAATTAAAATATTCCTGCTTTTACCACTATGTAACAGATTTTTAAAATTTTGCTAAGAACTTTTTAAAAATGTCAAAACAATTAATTTGCGAATAAGTCTTGAAAGGTTCATTAAAAAACAAATGTATTTATTTTCTTTTTAGATAGCTAAAACTGATAAAGTTCTACAAGAATACAGAAATGTAACAGGAGGACCAATTCTGTGTGGTCATATATTTAATAGGTTTCACACAACACAGGAATCACATCAGAAGATAGCAGATTGGGCCTCAAGGGAAAATGCTCAGAATGGTTTCCCACCTATCTCTAAAAGTATAATAATAAAATTAAAATCAATTTATAAAAACAGGCATACAGGAAATAATTTTGTGGCATTTCTAAGCAAATGCAAGCAGGTAGCCACACGTGTTGCTGCATCTTCTGCTGCTGTACCTGCCACCGTTGCATTTTCTTCTGTTCCTGCCACCGTTGCATTTTCTTCTTCTGTTCCTGCCACCACTACATCTTCTTTGGCTGCTCCTGCTACCACTACATCTCCTCCTTCTATTAGTGCATCCTTGAATGATGCCTCTGCCACCCTATTTAATGCATCTGCTGTCTTGTCTGATGCATCCACAAATATTTCCCCTGCAATCCTCTCTACTACCAGTTCCATCCTCTCTGTTCCCAGTTCCCTACTCTCTGCAACATCAACCTCCTTTGCTACATCATTTCACTCTGAATCAGAAGTAGACAAACTTCATAAAATGTTAAACCAAAAAAAAAATGAAACACTTAAAAATTTAAATAAAAAAAATAAGTAATCTTGAAAAACCACAGCAGCAGCCAAAGAATATTGTACATACTGTGAGGAAGTTGCACTATGACTGTTTACTGAATGATGTTCCTTCCTCACGTATCAGTGAACTGGTTAAATATATTTTGCAAACATTATCTTTAAGACAATGTCTTTTAGTAAGCAGCTCCACAACTGTGGTGGGTGAGCTTGGATTTTTTTTTTTTTAGATTTAAAAACTTTTAAATTTGTAAGAAGTGCAGATAACTGCACTTTAATATTTGATTCCACGACACAGGATGGAATACATGTGAACTGTGTTTTACTAACAACCCTATCAACTTTCCCTCTTGTGTCGTTGGAACACCTTCCAGATGGATGTGCGCAGAACTATAAGCAGCACATTACAGATGCTATTAAAAACTTGGCACAAGTCGGCTCACTCTATGCTGGTGAACCTGCTGAGGACAGTCTGAATTTAATTATATCAAAAATTAAAAACTGCCTCACAGACCAGGCCCCAGTAAACCATGCAACGGTAAAGCTGCTTGAAAAGGAGTAGAAAACTGACCTAATTGAATTTCAGTGCAACCTTCATCCATTGGAATGTTTCAATGAAGACAAGGAAAGCCCTGAGAGATTGTGAGACATGCACAATTGGAAATGACAATGTGAGTGAGTGTCTAGCATGGCAAATTACTGTGGCCATGAATTCCCTCCGGTATTCAGATAAATTTGGGCTTGTCAACACAATGAAGTCCTTTTTTCAACAACAAGGGCTTCCATTGTCCCAAATTCCTAGATACCGAGGGAATCAGCTTCATATCATTTTCCATCTTGGGCGCATCTTACTTTTATAAAAAAAAAAAAAAAAAAAAAAAAAAAGCGAAATTATAATAAAGTTACAGGTACTTTTTGATGAAACAGATGCTGTTACTGAAATGCAGGTACTTGGGATCATGGGCAAAATGCTAACAGAGCCTTGGATGAGTATCTTCTACACTGCTATTGATAATCAAAAGACCCTGTTGACACCCTGAACATTGTCAAGGGTGTCATTGATAATTTGAAGGTACTGTCTGAGACCCCAAACATGATCCTTCAACGTGATGAAGATTTATTTGAAAACAAATTGCCAAATAATATCAAAGAATCAATATTTGTTCAACCAAAAAATAAAATTTCATTCCAGAAAATGGTGACTGCCTGCTTAAAAGAAGCGATGGAAGTTATAAGCAGGCAGAATGAAAACTTGTCAAATATATCTGATTCTTTGTGTGCTTCAAGTATAACATCATTGAGGCAGCACACCATGCTGGCTGAAAGCATCATCAGTTAATTTTGTGAACGGAAAAAGCTTGCGCCAAATGCGTATGTGTCCAGCATAAGCAATCTTAATAAAGGCCAAGCGAAACTGGGTCAGAAAATTCATGGATGATCTGGATGCCCAGCAGTTTCAACATTGCTTGTAGTTGCCACTTAAGTACAGTAGGCTGAGAACAGGACACAAAAAAAGGTAGGTGAAGCTGTGCAAGAAGAAATGAACAAAAGAATAAAGGAGAAAGATGAAAAGCAGCAGAAATTTAAAAGATCCCAGCTGCAGAAGAAGCTACAAAAATTAAAAAGTGTGCAGATGTCACTTTTGAAAAATGAATTTCCCAAGTATGCAGAAGGACTGCATGACATATTGCTTGGCAAAATAAATGGATGAACAATAAAACATATTTGGACAATTGGTGGCATAAATCATGCTTATGTTGGCCACATCATTAATTTCATAGATCCGTCTTATACGATTTCATATGTTAATGATAATATAGCTGATAGCTATCAATTGAGCAAATATGAAGTTGGCACAGACTACATCGTGCAGGACCTTTTCTTGGAACAGCAGCACAGCAGTGACAGTTGAACAGCCAGTCACAAATTCACTAACAAATGGCACTTTTCAGTGCCACAAAATATTCCTGAAAGTCTTTTCTCTCCGAATACAAGGTATTGGATAAATACATAATGACATTTAGGTATGTCCACTAAATTTTCTACACCTAAATTTAAATTGAAATTTTAAAAATAAGTTATCTTCAAGCTTTAAAATTAGCTTTAATTGAAAGTCAAGAGATTAAATTTAGTAATTCCAGTAAACAAAATGCACTGGCGTATTTTAAAGCGAAATTATATTGATTGGAATCTAAAAATTTAAAGGTTGTTTTTAAAAATTTAAAAGTAGCGCCATTTTTTTAATTGATCGACAAATTTCAAAACAGTAGCCACATTCCTGTTTTAAAAATCTGGCAAAAATAAAATATACGTCGCTGACATGCTACTGAAGTCAGTTTAAATAAAAACCTTCATCTGATTTCAAACAATTGTGCCTGCTTACTCTCAGCAAAATTCCCTGTAATTTGTTAGATTAGGTAGCTCGAGCCTGCCAGCTGGCCTCACGTGTTGAAAGATTTGATGACAAGGGGACCCCCCCTCCACAAGGAGGCAAAAACATATGAATGTAATTTATTATGTAAGAGAAGACAATCCTTGAAACACGTGACCTTTTAATGCTAAATATCACGTATGGGCCCCCTACAAATAAAATACGGGCAATCAAAATGCAAACAATTAAAATGTTTTTAATTATTTAAAAAAATTGATGGGGTCAATTATTTGTATTAAGCTTTTAAATTTTCGATTAGTAATTGTAGTCTTCGTGCATTACCCTAGCTGGCCCGTTAGAGGAAGAAATTTAACAATAATTTTTAAACTTTTTATATATAATTTTTATATATAATTAAAAAAATGAAAAAAAAAAAATGAACACAACTATATTGTAAAAATTAATTAGTCATTGAATTTTTTTATTCTTTTCAGACTATGATATGTTGTTCATAAAAGCAATCAGAAGTTTATCCACATACAAATTGACAGTTATTGCATTTTTCGCAATTCGGACCTACTTTTTTAGAAAGACGAGAACTATTGAAGAAAAAAAAAAATTAGAGAATCAGCATTCCCCAATGACTCATTAATTTTTTTAATATTAGTTTTAGAGTGGCCTGTGGTCAAATTGATACTTTTCTGAAATTTAATTTTTTTTTTGGAGGGGGGGCATACTTAAATTATGCAATCAAAATTGATTTCATTCAATTATAAATAAGTCCTGAAGTTTTCATCAAAATCCAACCATTATTTGATTTATGCAAGAATTTCCAAATTAATGTCTTTCACGGCCAAAAAAGTGCATTACGTAATAAAAAAAAACTTTCTACAACAATTTTGAACGTGTTAGAAATAATTAAATTTTTTTTTAAATATTTAAAAAACGCTTTGTTCTATCCTCTTATAAACTTTTTGCCCATAGAACTTTGTTTTATTTAGTTTGGGACCGTTTCCCTTCTGACTATGCTGTTTTTTCAGCGATTTTGTGGAGGTACCTCAAAGAAAAACTTTTAATACCAATATTGCAACAAATTTACTTAGATAATCTCAGTGAAGAAGAATTTTTATTTTATGACTCTCTACTCAAGAATCAAGATTTCACACGGCATAAGAAATAGACATTTCCAGAAATTGGTGGGGGTTAACATTAATTTACCAAAGTTTTCTAAAAGTAATTTCCAGTCAATTATGAATAAGTCCTGAAATTTTCATCAAAATCTGACCATTATTTGATTTTTACAACAATTTCCAAATTAAATGTCTTTCACCGGCAAAAAAGTGCCTTTCTGAAACCCTTGTAAAAATTACATCAGTCACTCACGGACGAAAGAAAAACAAGTTTTTTTACCGAAATTTTAAACGTGTTAAAAAGAATTATAATTTTTTTTTAAATAATTAAAAAATACTTTGATTTATCCTCCTCTTCTGATATGTGCCTTGTCCTTTCAGGACGTAGCCGATTATGGCTTTCCACGTCTCTCTATTCCTGACGGCTCTGTCTTCACACTTTCTCCGATAACGTCTCGCCAAACCCCGTTCTGCCACCCACCTACTCAGGCCCTTCAAATAAATTATCCGCTGCTTTCCGGTCTCTTTTTTCCCTCTATCTGGCCTGTTAATATCAAGTTCTTATACCTCTAAATAATAGCATAAACATTTTGCTGATAAAACTTTGTTTCTATTTACTTTGGGGTCTTTCATACTATGCTGTTTTTTCAGCAATTTTTCGGAGGTACCTACATTATATTGGCCTTGTGCCATACTATATATGCGTCTCTGTGTGTATGAGAAGTGAGATAGTGGCAGTTTCTAATTTGCCTATTAATTAAACTTTTAATTTAAGAAAAGAAATTAAGCACCAGGGACCTAGACAGATATACTTTTTTTATACATAAATCGTACTTTTTTTCTACTTTTTTACTTTAATAAAAAAAATGATTTAATGATGAATGAAACCTGCGTTTAACTAATAAAAACAAAGTTTGTAGACAGAATTGTTTCGATTGTCCAAGCGAAATAAATAAATAAAGGAATGCAAATAATATTTTTTATTCTTTTAAAGTAAACAGATTGATAGACAGACTGATATAAATTATTGACAAAAATATTTCTATTCAATAAACTTTAATTAGTAATTTACTTCTGAAGCCTATCTTTATTGAATAAAGATAGGCTTCAGAAGTAAATTACTAAGTGTGTAGAAGTGAAATAAGAGGAGGAAGAAAGCAAACTGACGATTAAAAATGTTCTTTAAATAAAAAACACTAGACAGACAGACAGAAAAGATCGAGGTTTCGGAAGTATGTTTTAAATAACGCATTTACAAAATACCCTTGGGAAAGGTTAATCCGTCTTTTCCATCTAGTTATGGGTTAAATAATAGGTCAGATTGGTTTTTATAGCCTTGGCTGGCAACCAGTCTACCACAGAAAGCAATGTGGGATACTGTGGGATAATGTGGGATAATCTTCTGCTCAGTCAGTCATGTCTCCTTCGAGACATGATTGCCCAATGCGTGTAAAATCTATGGCACTTTTAACTGACTGACAAAAGTTTTAGAAATTGAATTCATTTTGAGCCCAGAGAGAGAAAAACGATTTATTTAATGAGCTGAAACATAATTTTTTAATCATAATTTGATTTTTAATCTTTCTTCTCATTTTCTAACGAGACATACAATTGAAAAAGAGTCAAATATGTTGATTTTTTTCCCCAGATTCACGAAACTTAATTGCGACCACGTGGATTTCTTGCGAAAGAAATCAGTTTAAAAAAAACAACAAGAGGAATAGAATCAATTAAAAAGGTTGAATGAATTGGAAATGGAGAAAAATTTTTACTTACACTTGTTGCTTCTGATTAAAATTTTAAAAAGCAAATGAGAAACTGCCACTATCTCACTTCTCACACAGAGACGCATATTATAGTATGGCACAAGGCCAATAGAATCTAGTCTAGATTTCACAAGGCATTTAAGAAATAGACATAATTTTTTTAATCATAATTTGATTTTTAATCTTTCTTCTCATTTTCTAACGAGACATACAATTGAAAAAGAGTCAAATATGTTGATTTTTTTCCCAGATTCACGAAACCCCATTGCAACCACGTGGATTTCTTGCGAAAGAAATCAGTTTTAAAAAAACGAGAAGAAAAACTCTTGTTGTATTAATGGAATCAATAAAAAAGGTTGGATGAATTGGAAATGGAGAAAAATTCTTACTTACATTTGATTACGATTTCACTTGGGTGATTGAAATTGGTTTTCGTCAAAATACAGGAGCCAAAAAAACAGGAAGCTTCTTCTTCGCTAAACTGTTTGCAAGTGAAGCGCGGCAAATCTATAGGTGACGTCACCAGAATATAAGAGATTTCATTGGACGAGACTAGCACGCCCCCATGGACATGGGTGTTTTAAACTTGATAAAGATAAGAGAAGAAAGGAGAGAAGCAAGAAAAAGAAAACATGTATCGATGAGAGGGGGGAGAATTCTTTTTTTTTACGTCTTTTTTCATTTAAATTCTTCTCGACATTTAATAATTTCAAAAATAATTTAAACTTGTAGGGGCCTCTGTTATATTTATCAAATTGGCCTTGTGCCAAACACAACCAAAGTCCCAACAATTTAAAATATCAGAAGGTTGAAAGAATAAAAGTGTTTTGTTTTTTAAAAATAAAAATGGAGTTTTATTAACAGAATAACATTAATTTAAAAGAAGTTAAATTCTTCTTAACTATGTAAATGTTCTAAGAGAAAATGTATTACGAAGTTAAATAAATCAAGGGTTCGTAGTTGTAAGTAGCAGGTCATATTGTGAGCATGTGATTGTGAAGCAGTAGGGAGAGATGGTTGAGTATTTATTGTCCTTGTGTCAGACATAACCGAACTCCCTACAACTTTTGACAGTTTTATTCGCAATCGTCAGAAGGCGGATTTGTGGATGTTGGAATGTGGAAGAATATAAATTTTATATTCTTCCACATTCCAAATAAAATATTTTGTTTTGTTTTGTATGTTTAAAAGTATAATTTTATTAACTGAACAGAATGAATTTGTAGGAGTTATGTACGCAGTTCATATGTGTACAAAAAGATTAACTATAATTTAAATAGTTTCAAAAATAATTTAAACTTGTAGGAGCCTCGGTTATGTTTATCAAATTGGCCTTGTGCCAAACACAACCAAAGTCCTCACAATCTGAAATACATCACAAGGTTGAAAGAAAAGTATTTTGTTTTGTAAAATTAAATGGAGCTTTATTAACAGAATAACATCAATTTGAAAGAAGTGAAATTGAAATGTTCCAAGAGAAAGTCTATAACAGCTTTCCTTTCACTAATTAATAAAGTCTGTGGTTGCTTTCCTTTTCTTGTCGTTAAAAAAGTAAAAAAAAAGGCTCTTGTTTTTGTGTATAAATTATTTTAACGAGAGAAAATAACATACTATTTTGTGTGTGCGTGTGTGTGTGTGTGTGTGGAGTAATCAAATTGTGATTCAGAATTCTTCTGTGTTCTTTGCGGGGTCATCAAATACGTCAGTCAGTTAAGTGCCATACGTGATATACACGCTTTGGGAGATCATGTCTCGAAAGATTATTCCGCAGTAGGTTGCCATTGATTACCTTTCCCAAATGGTATTTTTGACTAATTCAGCTGGAATTCGAACTAGGCTTCCCGATTTTTCGTTCCGAGTCGATATCCACTGCATCACAGCGCACATCCATATTATTCGCATCAGTCAGTCAGTTAAGTGCCATACGTGATACACGCTTTGGGCAATCATGTCTCGAAAGACACATGACTGACTGGGCAGAAGATTATCCCGCAGTAGGTTGCCATTGCTTTCTGCGGTAGACTGGTTGCCGACCAAGGTTAAAGAACCCAATCTGTCCTGTTATTTAACCCATAACTGGAAGGAAGAGACGGATTAACACCTTTCCCAAGGGTATTTGCGCGTAAGTGAATGCAATGAATTTAGCTGGAATTCGAACTCGGCTCCCCGCTTTCTCGTTCCGAGCTGATATCCACTGCACTATAACGCACATCCATTATTCGCATAGGAGTTTAATATTTTTTTTTAAATATATTTTGCACAAAAAAATAAGTTTTTATTTTATCTTACTAACTAATAAAAAATCCTTTAGTTTTTTTTTAAATTAAGACTAATAATTTCTTTTAACTATTTTTTAATATTGACTAATAAAATTGTTTTGTTTTTTTTGTCACTCTGCTTTTTTTTTCTATTCTAAAATAATATTTTCGACATTTTCGTTTAACTGAATCTTGTATTTCCGTCGATTGTTATTAAAAAAATATATTCACATAAATAGTTTTTAGTTTTTAAATGGAGTTCATATTTTTAATTTATTTTAAAATTCTAAACCGAAAGAAAAAAAACATCAATGAAATATTTAAAATATAGGAAGGTAAGTTCGTAAAGATTTGTTTAATGTAAGATCTACATTTGAAATTGATCAGAAAACTGAAATAAAATCAATAACCCCAGACGAAAATACAAGATTAAAAATTTTAACGAAAATGTCGAAAATATCATTTTATTTTATAAGAATAGAAAAAAAAAGTAGAGTATAAAATAAAACTATTTTATATTAGTCAATATTAAAAATAATTAGCAAAATAAAAGAAATTATTTTAGTAATTTAAAAGAAAGACACTATAGGATTTTTATTAGTAAGATAAAAATAAACTAATTTTTTATGCAAATTATAAAAAAATATTTTTTTTTATATACACAAATAAAAACAAAATAGAAACATGGCTATTGTAAATTCATTTTTTTATATTTGCCTTTTTTATGATTATTATTTTTTTATATACTAATAATCATTTAATCATTTTTACTAATTAACTTATTTATGGATACAAATGTAATTAATATATTTCTAATTGATTTAAATTATAAATGTCAATAAGTAATTAAATTAACATTTTGCATTTTTCCAACTGTTGTACTCATCTTTATTGCCATGTTTATGATGCTTCAGCCCTTGTACTCTATGGCTTTCTTCAGGTGCTAGGAATATCAAATCTAAACCTTTATTTGAATGACTGGGGTAACCGGGTATATCATCCCATTCCATTCCAGATGGTACTTCCAGATGCCATGTAGTTATCTGGGAACTCTCTGAGTTCAACAAAAACTGTAGTCAGATTTTGCACTCACAGCACTTTGGGTCAGGTCACTGGAATTAATTAAGGCCCATATTGAAATAGCAATAAAGATGAGGACAGCTGTCAAAGTGTTGTAAACATGGCAATAAAGTATGTACCTCCACTCATTTTCCATACATAACTTTCAAACTGAATTAAAAAATAAATAAAAAAGTTTTCTTAAATCTTATTAAAATAAAATATACATCTGTGTCAAGTTATTTTTGGAAAATTAACAAATTTAAAGCTAAATTAATCTGATTTACACAAATATTACCTATTTATAGCATGAAATTTGGAATAAAACCATATATTATATACAGTATGTTGATCTTTCTGATCTCTCCCCCCTATATATTTGACATGTGATGACAGACAGACAGATGCTACATAAAATAAGACTATAACTGACAAAATTGTCCAAAACATACTTTGAAACAAGTATTAATTGTCAACCACAATTTGTCAACCACTATATTTGAAGCAGAAAAGAATTACAGTAATTTTTAGCAACACAATCTTGCAGTTATTTTTTGTAACCATAACTCACACCCCTGAACATGATCTCAGGAGATTGAAAGTACTTGGGTACATTGAGTATTGAATGATAATAACATCTGTCAACGTTACACCGCATTTCTGATATTTTTCAATGATAACACAAAAAGGTTATCCGTGTGTATGACTGGATTATATAAAAAATAAGCAAACACAATGTTTGCAATTACATGTGTGTGTCTGTGTGTGTGTGTGTGTGTCTGTGTGTGTGTATTAGGGTAGGTCGATTTTGAAACTACAAATAACTCTACCCAGAGAAACTTGCTAATTACCAAACAATAAGAGCACAAAATATTTTTCTCTAAAAATTTACCATTTTTTGTGCAAATGCATTTAAATAGTAACATAATCGAATATTCTGAATTTCTCCCTGGTGTTAATCAAAAAGATAAATATGTCAAATTAACACCGGGTTTTGCAAAAATATATATAGAAAATAGCCTTAATAAAATGTTTTATTTTATTCCCAATCATGCAGTTTTGGGTAACCTATAGTAAATTGAAATGCAAACACAAAAATATTTCATTTAAAATTCTATAAACAAGTTTGAGCTTGTTATAGCCGGTTATTTTTTCAGTCTGCACCAGAAATATTATTATTCCATTTTTTTGGAATACATTTGTTTCAAGTTTATTCACAAAATAATTAAATCTATTACTTTTTTATTTTAATAAACTCAATTATTAAAAAAAAAGAACGAAATAGTTTTTTATTCACTGTGATATTTAAATTTTTTTTATTTTAGAAAGCATTATTTTTCATTTGAGAGTTTGTTTTTTTGCATTCTACTATATTGCATAATAACTAACTTGCATTTATTTCGTAAGGTAAGTAAATACTTACTTATATTTCATCTGTTATTATATTCTTCCATTTTTTTAATTTTTCTTTGGAATTTATAATTCAATTTGTTTAATTTCTTATAATAACAATAAAAAATTTTTTCAGATATTTTTATAAAAATGTTTGGAAAACAAGCTGTACTTTCAACTTGCAGTGTTACTGCTACAAAACTTGGAGGACCACCTTCTCCATTTGATAAAACATAGCCACTTACTTTTCAACAAGTCATCCGGTATAATTATTTTCTGAAAAGTACTTGTTCAAACTTAGCAAACTTTACTATTTCAAAATTAATGGCAAAGAATATAATTGATATTTAGAAGGCAGTTAATCCCCGTTTGCCTCTGTTAACCGAAAAGTATATTGAAATTAAAATAAAAAAATCTACTTCAAGAAAACACATCATGTAAATAGAAGATGTCTCTCTTCAGAGCAAAAAAGCTGGATGCATTGTTTGACATTTCTTCTTGTTCCTGTCAATTGCCAATTTTAAGTTGTGAAGACAAAAATGTGAAGTGCAAAAAAGAAAATTGTCAGACAAGTCACATTGTTTGTACTTTTCCTCTCAAGGATAAATTAAAATAATTTTTATATTTCTTTACCTTTTTTAAATGAATTCAAATCCTAATATTTTCATTTAAATGAATTTTCATTTAAATGAATTTCTATAATTATATGTAGACAAGTTAGAAAAGCAACTTGTACTATTTTTCATTCTATATGAATAATATTTTCAGATATGTTGGTTAGATATATTCTCTCAACATCAATTTAATATTTCAGGTACCAGTGGAAAACAGAATATTTAAAAGACCAGAGGGCCAAAATAGGACCCAGGGGTAATTTCCAATGTGGACCTGTTGATAGAACTGCCATTCAGAAAACCAAAAAGAGTGTAGTGGAAGGAGAAAGACAAGAACAAATTGATTCATCTCCTATTGCCTCTACATCTTATGATCAGGATCTTATTCTTTCCCAATCATCAAATAGTGATGAAATATATGAAGAATATGAGCCTGCCAGGCATTCCAAGGGTGTTTACAGATGTTTAAAAATTTCTTGGTATGCTACTGAGTTGATCAGAGGTGATATTTCATCAAACTTAGGAGCAAACCTTGCAAGTGGCTTTTTTTAGATTTGAAGGTTATGGGCCTTCTCAAACCAAGTTTTAATACTGAAGACATAATTTTGTATAAATCTAAAATAGACTGTGAAAAAGAAAGAGCTAAACAAAATGCCCATCAAAAACACATTGATAAAGCAGAAAAAATTATTTGCATTGGTGTTGACGGAAGTCATGACAAAGATACATTGCTATATAAAGAGATTGTGGAGGCAGATGGAAAAAAAAATGAAAGAAAACAAAGGGAATAGAACACCATTTGATATTTACAAAAGCTGAGTTATGAAAGTGGAAAATACCTCGCTCATAGATTTATCACTACTATTGGAGCAACTGGTGCTGTTCTAGCAAAAGAGGTTGCTAGTATTTTGGAGGAGTATAACAGTGTTGATACCCTTAAAGATGTCTTACTGGACAAAACCCATACAAATACTGGATGTGAAGGTGGGCTAGTTATAGTTCTAGAGAAAGAGATAAAAAGAAAATTACACACCATTGGTTGCTCTTTACATCAAAATGAGCTTTCATTCAGAGCAATTTTTAAGCATATTGATGGCAGCACAAGAAGTCCAACACTATTTAATTGGTCCACTTGGAAGATTGTGTGCAAATAACTATCATAATTTGTCCCAGGTCAAATTTGCACCCATAGTTAGTTCTCTAGACAGCCAATATTCTAACATCAAATAGACAGTTGATCTGAGTTGTGATCAGATACTTCTTTTAGAGTATGCAGTAGGGATTTCATGAGAGAAAGTCAACCCTAGATATGCTGCATGGAAAATTGGGCTGTTAAATCAAACAAAATGGTTGATGTTAGCCACCATACTAATGTGTTTGTGGACTCGAGGCATTTATCCTAAAAAAATGTTTTCCAAACTAGACAGACTTATCCAATTTATTGTTGGAATATATGCAGTTAGCTGGTTTGAAATTAAAAGGGATAATAAATTTCATAATCAGCAATTGTATATTTTCAATATGCTTCAAAGAATTAAGGAACTACCACCTGAAATTAGGGAGATTGCATTCAAAAATATTCATTATAATGCTTTTGGTCTCCTACCAGAAAATATATTGTATGCAATGCTGAGATCAGATGAACTGGAAGTGAGGGAAGAAGCTATAAAAGAATTTTAGCCATTAGGTAAGTAACTCACATAATATTGATTAAAATGATTTCATCAATTTATAGTTTCATTTTAAAGTACTATCCTAATTTCATTATAAAAATTAAGACAAGGTTAAATTTTTATTTTGATTTAATTTTTTTTTTTTTCAAGAGTGGAGAGCCAACCAGAAAGAGGTTAAAAAAATATCAAAAATAAATTTTGATGCAACACATTGGTCTCACATTGATTGACCTGTCCCAAAATGGAGTTTGTGAGTCTGGATTCACAGATTAAATTTCTGGTTATGAACTTCTGGAGTCTTCAATGAGTGGGACAAAATTAAAATTACCTGATTTGCCTTCACACTCACAAAGTCTCGAAAGGGCAGTAAAATTAACAACTACAGCTTCCCAATCAGTCTATGGAACTGAAGCAAGGCATAGGCACACCATGACAAAAGTTATATGCCATGAAATGAGGCCTTCCTTTGCTTCAAAGGGCTCTTATTTAGAACAGTTTGATGTGATATAATTATAAAAACTGCTATTATTCTCACAACATTCATGTTTTTTGTTATGTCTTTTATAACTTTATGCTTTACAATTATTATATAAAATAGAAACTTAAAATCCCACTATTAATAACCAGTAGAATTTTAGAGTGTTCAAATTACAATGGTAGTTTATATTAAAATAATCCCTTAATTTCTTCCTATCAGATTTCATACTTGTTTGCTTTTGTTTCATTGATAGCAGAATAAAAATAACTGTTTTACAATATCTTACAATGTTATTACTGATGTATCTCAAGTAATGAGGTAAAATGAAGCTTATCTAAATTGTTGGGGTGGGAGATTATAATTTCATTTTAATTGCAACTTTTTGATATATTATATTCATTTCATTTGAATAATATAAATTAACATTCTGGATTTAAATTATAAATTTTTTAAGCAATTTCATATTTAAATGTATGAAAACAAGGATTTTCAAGTGCTTCATATTAGACGATCTTTTAAACTAAATGCTCAAAAGTTGGTGCAGGTTACAAACCTACTTTTGATGTCAGTACTTATCATACCAATACCCAACATTCTCTGGGTGATGCTTTTTGATATTCAAAAAAGTTGAAAATCAACCTACCCTAGTGTGTTTGTGTACATGTGTGTGTGTGTGTGTGTTTATATATGACAGCAAGAAATAAAGTCAATTTCATACAACCATTTTTTTTAAAGATGATAAAATAAAAAATAAGAACCACGAAAATGACCAACCAGGGTCAACTGGGACTTTTTTTTAATTCAATATTTAAAATATTAAAACTGAAGATTAAGTAAGATGAAGTAGAGGAAAATATTTTGGGGAGGGGATGGGCAGGCACTATATGGTAATTACGTGGAGTCCTATCAAACATTCTCTCTGTTTACACAGAGACAGGGATCCTAGTTTTGATGTATAGTGACTAACGCCTGTAAATGAAATGCTGAGTGTGAACCAGACAACACAGTCAACTGGTCCACACTGAAGCCAGTCACACAATTTCTGCTACTTATCAAGTGTCCAGCAATAGCTGACCCAGAAGTGTTTACGAGTTGACCCATACGAACATCCGTTTTGAGAATTCTTAATGGCACATGTTGCTTAATTCTGCAATCCGATCTCTGTGACATTCTTCCTATGTAGTCATTATCACAACTACAGATAAGTTTATAGATAACAGAAGAAATATGATGGTGAAGAATTAAGTCCTTTTTCATAGACCAGAAAGCAGAACGAGTGTCAAGATGAACACTAGCCTGAGTAGAAAAATAAGAAGTAACTGTTCTAGAAATTTGCTTAGCAATTTGCTGACTAAGTGAACTAATATAAGGTAGCCTTAAATATACTGAACATTTCTCCACAGTATACGGCTTATCCTTTGAAAATTGTTTATTTTATCCTGCATCACACCATTAACAATATCACTAGGATAACCATTTTTTTTTTTTTGTAACGTGCTGCAGATAAAATCTAATTCCACTTCCAAATAACTTTCCATACAAATTTTTAATGCCCTATATGTAAGGGTTTTAATCAAATTAATATTTTGCTTTCTTGGACAAAATGAGTACCACTGTCTCATGAGTACCAATCCTGAAAATGCGGCTTTGCAAAACACGGAAGTTTTAAATTCTGTTGGGGTCCGATGAATGAGAAATGATAAAGAACATTCGGACTCCTTTTCAATTGTAAATTTTTTTCCATTTGGGTCAATTTTCTGAATTTTTTTTTTCCGAGTACTTTAGCCAGTTTCCTTTCTTCACTGTATTCTTGGGGAAAGGCATGACCCCATCTCATCCTTGCAAGTGTAACAGTGCCTTAAATTTCAACCAGGCAATGGGAAATCCACTTCTCTTTAAGAGACATAATCATGGACCCTTAGGTCCGGAATAAAAGGATAGGTTTGAATTAAAGGGTGCGATAACATTATGAACAATTAAGAAAATAGAACTAATTTTTTCCCGCACCCCCACCTTGTCCCCAAGTTTCATCTTTTTATATTTTCTTTCTCTCTCCCTTGCTCTCTTTTTTGTTTTCCTTTTCTTTTTCTTTTGAAAAGAGAGAAACTGAAAGCACTCAAAGGGGAGATAACTCAGCATTCATGAGTATGTTACAGGGAGGGCCGAGAGGTGTAAGTGCCAATCGACTGTGCAACTCCGAAAGTAGACACAAAGGCAGAGAAAAGGAGACGGCAATAGCAAAGAAGGATGACAAAAGCAGATGGTCAGTTGGAGACGATGCAAATCGGGTCTTTATTTATTTTTCTTTAGTAAACGATGAATGGTAAGGCGATGGATGTCGTGTATTTGGAGCAGTATCCGGACGTCGGCGGGCGCTGGAACCGGTCGCTGGACGTCAGGGGTTACTGGAACGGGTCGTCAGACGTCAGTGGGCACTGGAACCGGTCGTTGGACGTCAGTAGGCACTTGAACTGGAAGTGGGACGTCAGTGAAACGCCGCAGTAGGTAGTTGGTGGCTGCCGGAGTCGCTGGAAATGGCTTGAGTGAGCTGGAGGCCGCTGGAAACTGCAGGGGTGAGCTGGAAGCCGCTGGAGACTGCAGGAGTTAGCTGGATGCCGCTGGAGACTGCTGGAGCGAGTTGGATGACGCTGGAAGCTCGGTCAACTTGACTGACGCGTCAAAGTCGCGATGCAGTGAGGTTCCTTGCACCCACTAGCCGAGAGATATTTATTCTTCTCCCCCACTTGAGAGAGATGTGACACAAGGTCTTTTTTTTTAATGTGAGGAACCTGAGCGCGTACGCTCAGGTACTGGTCAAACTCAAAACATTACCTATCTACCGCATATCCAGGCCGTATTAATTACAATCAAAAGTGTATTCGGTGTTTGTTGACTGTATTTAAATTAATTTCGTTTCAAAATTAAAGGTCTTTTGTTTTTGTTTCGTGGCTAAAATTAAGTTTTTGTGTTTTTATTGTTTTTTTGTTTTTTTTATTTGAAAAGAGGTCATTGCTATTTATAGCACACGTCGGTCGTGACCTTCTCTGCCGACAGGCGTATCCAGGATTGTTTACACAAAGTGGGAGTGGTGATCGGGCACACCGCGACAAGTGCTGCCCCCCCAAAAAGCCGAGTATCGATGTTAAAAGGCCCCAAACTTAATAAAAACAAAGTTTATTATTAAGAGGAAAGATCAAAGTTTGTTGTTATTACTTTTGAAATGTTTAAAATCTATTCTAACACGTTCGAAATTTCGTTTAAAAAGTTTTTTCCTCAGTGATTCACCCAATGTTTAATGTTTTTTTTTTTCTAGAAAATCTTGGTAAAAATAATCTTTTGATTTTATTTTATTTTACTTTTTACATATGTTACTCAATACCCAATTAACTGATTAGTAATATATATTAAGCATCTTCAAATGTAAGGCTATAACGCTATCTGACTAAAATTCTAAGAAATATTAGAAATCTGCTAAAAATATTATGTTAATTTTTTAATTTTGCTATGTAGTTAAAAACCAAAAACGAAACATTCGCTTAAGTTAAAATAGATACACTTGTCAATTCTTGTCCATCATACTTACCTTGTTACAGGTTCCAGATGTCAGTAAAATCAGTCGTCACTTCAAATAACACTGATAACAAGGCTACTACAAGGCTAAACTTTTTTTTATACTACATTTCATGCAGTAAGAAAGTTATACCTGTTTCAAATCACATTAAGGTAACTTTAAATTTGCTAATTTTCCAAAAACGTGTCACAGATGTATATTTTATTTTTGAAGATTCTTAAAACCGAAAATTAAGTTTTGTTTACAAATGTGTCGATCGCTCAAAAAAATAACCAAAAAGTTGAATTTTTTTTTAAATCTTGAAAGTTTAGATTCAATCAAAATCAATATAATTTCTGTTTGAAATACACCCGAGTATTTTACTTGCTGGAAATAGTATATTTCATCCTTTACCTTTCAATTAAGCTAGAATTAAAGCTTCAAGAATCCTTTTTTATTTTAAAAATTCAATTTAAAATTTTGGTAGCAAAAATAAGTGGCGGTTCCTAGATAAAAATAATAGAATTTATATTGGTTTGTCTATTTATATATCTGATCGAAAGCAAGTTATATATATATATATATATATATATATATATATATATATATATCGATTTTTGTTTCTTCTACTGGCCTTGCATACTAAACTATGATTATTGAAGAAAATTCAAAAAGTTTTCATATTGACTGAGGCTGTTTAATAAGCATGCTATATGCTGCCACCATCTTATGTTATTTGACGTATGACATACACACGTAATACACGTGGCCAATAAAAACACGAAAAATCCTAATATATACTTTTTCGCGGTATGGTACCCTCAGAATGCTTCTGTAGAATCATATTTCGCTTGCATCTAGTATTTCCTTTGTATTTGATGAGATTATCCTGTATTCAGTGCCATATTGGATAGCGAATAGTTTTTTGTTTTTTTTTCAAAAATGCCAAATGAAAACTGTACACGTCACTCTGTCTATCTACCTGTCTGTCTGTCTGTCCAGATCCATAGTGCCTAATTTTTAATTAAAAAAATAGTTTTAGTAAGCAGACTATAATCAGCCGCTATATATAACAAGCAATCTGTGCGCGACTGTTCCCTATGCACTCTTACATTTTATAAGCTACGCCATTCAAACTTTCTAGGGACACTTTCGCACTTTTTGGCCAATGGAGCGGATTGTTTACATTTGCTCCATAAAGCATCTAAGATCTAAGATGGTTGCTGAATTACGTCACAGAAATCAAATCACATGTGTCAAACGCGACTAAAATATTTTTTATTAAAAAAATTTAAAAAATGAACCTTTATATTTAATTTTTAATCTGACGTTTTAAAAATTCATTTGGTCAACAAAAAATGTGAATATTTCCCCCCGTAATTTTGAAATAAAAGAAATAATTTAAAAAAAAGTAGTTTTTTTCAAACAAAAACAAAATGTTAAAAAAGTAAAAAAAAGTGCTTGTAATTCGTGTGGCATGAATGTAACTGTTTCCTCAAAACTACCAGACGAACGCGGGCGTCCCTCAAGGTTCTATCCTAGGTCCCACGCTCTTTCTTATCTACATTAATGATCTCCCCGACACCATTAGATCCCAAGTTGGCATGTATGCCGACGACACAACAATCTACTTCCGCATCGATCAGAAACCAGGTCTGGACGACAAAGTGAACCTCGCTGCCGCACTTGAAAGGGACCTCCAATTCGTAGTGACCTGGGGTAGGAAATGGTTGGTATTTATTTATTCTGAAAAATACAGAATTATGGCACAAGGCCGAAAAATGGGAGGGGGAAACAAAACTTGGGTTGGTCTTCAGATACTCTATCCTATACCTAGCTAATCAGATTCACGACCCATACATACGTTACAATGATTCTCATTCACCATAAAAATTTGTCCATCAACATTCATACTTATCAAGCACCAAAATACAGCAAAACATACCGGGGACCTACAAAACGCCCCAAATGTACATAAAAATTTGTGATTTGTACAAAAAATTACAAAAATAACTTTAAAAATTTTGCATGAAATGACATGATGGGAAGGGGGTATGAAGAAACAAAAATCCCCAAAACAAAAACAATTTCAACAAAAATGACATATATACATGGGGTTAGTAGGACCCAAACACACCCTCATAAATAAAGAGGCCGCTGTATTCTGCCTTAAAAGACAAAATCAAGAAGCTCTCTTTCTAAAGGGGAATGGAGAAGCAGGGTACAAAATAAATTGGACTGGAGAATATATAAGACTGACCCAGACGAGAATAAAAACGGGACAAAATAACAATGGACAATGGGAATCTCGAACTGGATCATAACAAAAGCAATGGAGCCGGGAACAGGCCGGGACAAACACATTCACTCACATTAACTAGGTACAAAAAAGAACTCTTACCTTAACCGCGGGAGGGGTTCCAAAGGAATCCACCCCGATGTGACTAGCAGATCTAAAAGAGAAAATCAAGGCTAGCCCCGGTCACACGAACCAGGCTCGCTGCATATATCCACCTTTCGCCAAAGTCTGTCGGAGTCAACCGTTTCCGTTCAGTTCTAATCTTCATTTTGAGCTGGTGCTCAAAATATCGGATTAGATCCTGATCCGAAAGATGGCCGCCCCGCAAGACTTCCTCCAGACGCGTCATCCAAATCACCATTCTAGCCGTGGCCAGTAGCGACAGAAACACCATCCGCTTCACTCCAGAGTATGGGGGTGACACATTGTCCACAGCGTATGCGCGATCAATGAGCACAAGCTCCCGCGGCGCGATACGAGCAGTCAACTCGCCGACACGCTCCCACAACGGGCGAACGCGCGAACAATGGAAGAAGGCGTGCGCAGACGTCTCCTTGATTCCAAGGTTGCAACGCTCACAATCTGGCAAATCCGCCAGGCCCATTGCGAAACGCTTGTCATTGAGAGACAAACCATTCCGAGCCAATCGCCAGGTCAGAGAGAACTCAGAGTTGCTGAGCCAATCCGCACCTGGCGCCCAAGACCAATGAGAGCGATACTCCTCTCTCGACATGCCGAGCTTACTCCACAGTTTATCCTTCACGGCGCCCTCCACTAATCCCCGATAGAAGATTCTCCTAGGCCGTGAAAGGTCATTGGACCGTGGAATGGCCCGCAGGGCCGTCAGACATTCGAGCAGGAATTTCGGCCGCCCCCAAGGCCTATTGCTAAGCCTCAATAGCGGGGGAGTGATAGTAAGGCTAGGGAACATGTCCCTCACTACCCCCGCAAGCAACCGATCTTCCGACAACGCGCGCCTGAGAAATACCAACCTCGAAGCGAGCACATGGCTCCTCAAGTGCGGCATTCCCAGACCCCCATGACACGGACGGAGGCAACAGACTCCTTTGTCGACCATGTGTTTGCGTCCTCTCCACAGAAAGGAGAATAGCAAACGCTCGAGAGCCTTCTCATGATCGTCATAAAGGGGAAGTACAGACAGCCGGTAAAGGATTCTGGGAAAGAGGTATGTGTTACACACCTCCGCCAGGCCCTTCACGGAGAGACTCCGCCGACGCCAAATCTCGACCGACGCGCCGACCTTTGCCTGTACTTCTGACCAGTTCTTCTCCAACTGTACGTCCGGACAGAACCAAACTCCGAGGAGTTTGACCGGCCCGTCCGTCCAGTCGAAGGGCCCCGGGAGGGAAACACCCTTCCAGGCACCTAACCGCAAGCCGGATGACTTGTCGCGGTTAATTCTGGCCCCTGTTACCTGTTCGTACCGTTCAAGCGCCTTCTGTACCGCCCTTATGTCCCTGCGGGGGGACACAAAGGTCGTTACGTCATCGGCGTACGCGGAAACCCTGGCTCGAGCTCCACCAGGTACCTTGATTCCACGCAGGACCGGACTGCACGCCTCGTCCCTTAGCCGGCGAAGTAGCGGCTCCAACGCCAGGACGTAAAGGAGAGGCGACAGCGGACAACCCTGTCGGACCGACCTAGACAGCGCAAAGGCGCTCGACAGCTTCCCGTTCACCTGCACCACAGCCGTGGGGGAGCGATACAGGAGACTAATCCAGCGACCGAAATCGGTTTCGAATCCAGCAGCCTGCAGGACAGCCGCCAGGTAGCCATGGTCAACCCTATCAAATGCCTTGGACTGATCTAAATTGATCAGCGCAGCTCGTTCGTCGTCTTCTACTCCCTCTACGATCGTGCGTATCAAGTGCAGGTTGCTCTGAATTGTTCGTCCCTTCACAGAGCAAGTCTGATCCGGTTCCAACAGAGACTCGGCAACTAGCTGCAAGCGATTCGTCAGGATCTTGGCCAGAATCTTTAACTCTGTGTTTAGCAGAGTTATGGGCCTGTAATCGTCTAGATCCCTCCCAACATTCTTGCCTTTTCTCAACAGCGTGACCACACCCCTGGTGAACCGATTGGGGATGGACCCCTGCCGAAACCAGTGGTTGAACACGACAGTAAAGATCGGGACAAAAATGTGCGACAGCTTCAAGTACAATTCATAGGGCAAACCATCCAAACCCGGCGACTTACCTCTGCCGACCGTCTTCAAAGCCGCGTAGACTTCGTCCTCCGTGATCTCTCCCTCGCAGCTAGCCGCTTCAGCCGGCAAAAGCCGGGGAAAGTCAGCCAAATAGCTGCGAAACTCCTCGTCGCGGAGACCAGGCTCCTTGGTAAACCGGTGCTCGAAGTGCTGGCGAAACGCCTCGCACATGCCATCAGTCGACCTTAGAGTGTGTCCATCCGGGTCTCGTATCTCTCGAATGTACCGATCGCCGCTCCGACGAACTTCTTCCCGACGCAATGAAGCGCCCATGCTCACAGCTTCAGAAGACATCTTGCATAACTTATGTCTAACTATCTGACCCATGTAACGATCGCTATTCGACCGTTCAAGGGCCTCCTTAGCTAAGGCTATAGCTAGGGGATCACCGCCAGCCTCCGACCGGGAAAAGTTATTTCTAAGTGTCTTCGCCTTCTTAGCCTTATCTAGGTTGAGCCGTTGGCTGTATTGAGTGGCGAAAGACCTAATGCTATCCTTAAGTCTAGCCCACCACTTATTCCCAATGACTTGCCCAATTAACGCCCGCTGAACTACGCTGATGAGCTGGTTGAACTTCCAGTAGCCAGCCATCCTAGGCCTAAAGTCTAACACCACACGGGCACAAACGAGTTTGTGGTCCGTGTAGCCTAACCAGTGGAACGTCGGGCATTCTAAGAAGTCTATGTCGGCTTCTCTCACTAACACTCTGTCAAGGTAGCTAACCACCTTGGTAGAGGGCCAACTATGCGCCCACGTCCACATGCTCCCGCCCGGATGATCGACCCGGTATCTATCGACAAGACCATAATCGCCGATCAGATCAACCAGGCTGCGATCACCACGCCTCCCGCTAGCGCCCCACCCTTTATCCAGCTTGGGGTCCAGGACGGCATTCCAGTCCCCCACTAGAACTAGTCGCTTGGAATCGACCAGGAAGGGCCCTAACAGACGGAAAAAATCAACACGCTCACCTTGTTCGTTGGGCGCATACACCACGATCAGACGAAACGACTTGCTGTTCACTGCAATATCGGCGACGATCAGCCGGCCCTCGGCACCGTGATGGACAAGGTCGACCCTCGCATCCAGGGTACGCTTCACCAGCAAAGAAACACCTCTGGCTTGCCGGTTCCCATATGTTGAATAAACGACAAAGTCGTTCGCCAGCACACAGGCATCGACGTCGCAAACAAAGTGCGTCTCTTGGATCTCGGCAACATCCACACCGAACGACAAGAGGTCACGAAGCAGGTCATTCGCATTCACAGTAGCCAGCTTGATAGACATGATTCAGATCTGAAGAGGTAAATCCACTTAGTCGCATACCGGTCGGAAATCCCTGGCAGTTAGGACCCCGACGGATTGCCCCAGGGAGCCTGTACCAACGTCGGACGTAATCCGTCCGTCAGAGACAATGCCGCCAACGTCCGTGGGGTACGTTAGTTTTAGCGTCCTATACAAGCAGGGGTGGATCAAAACGGGGACCCTCCCTGTGCACAGTTTTTTCATTTTTCTCAGCTCCGGTGTGTTCCGGATGCACATGTTAATTTTTGGGTAGTGTTCCTCGACCCTTTCGATGTGCTCCCAGACCCTCAGATTTCCCCCTGTGCACCGCACAAGGGCAATGACGCCTGGGGTCTGGGAAAAGTTTTTCGGGTTCTCCGTTGAGAGGTTGTCCACCTCCTTCAGCTTGAAGAGTGTCTTCAACAGCGAGCGTCTATGCGCGCTGTACTGTTTAAACGTCTCTTCTTCCACGTGTAGTAGGTCCTCCCCCTGGGGGAGAGGTTTCTTCTTTTTTACTTTTGCGGGGGTGGGTGTGGGTTCAGGTGCAGGGGACGGGGTGTGGGGTGTAGTCGGAGTCGCGAGTTCCGTGGGGGGGAGGTTTGAGGGGGGAGGTGGGCAGACTTCGAGAAGTCAGGGATTTCAGGGGCGTCAGCTGAAACACAGGGGGCTGGGGTGGTCTCTGTGGGGACGGCGGGTAGCTCCTCGCCTTGTTCGCGTAAGTTCTTTTTGCGGGGGTGGTGGGGGCCGACGCTGCTCTCTGCTCTCTTTCCGCGCTCCTGCTTTTGCGGGGCGCCTTGGTTTTGCCTCGGGTAACCTCCTCCTCCTCCTCTCTTCCTCGCTTGAGCGAGGAAGAGCGTGAAGACTCCGTGGGCTCCTGATGCCTTTTTGCTTGTTGCCCTTTGAGGGGCGTAGTGTCCTTAGTGGCCGCTGGTGTTGTTTTTGGAGAGGGCTTCTTTTCCGCTGTTGGTGGTGTAGTTGGTGAAGTAGGCTGCACTTTGCCCCTCTTACCCACCGTCTGCCACTCTCCGTCCTTAGCGGACTTGGTCATTTTTGGTACTTCTTTGGCTGTTTCTTTTGGTGACTCCTTTTGCTGCTGCTCCTTCTGTTGTTCTTTCGTGGCCGGGTTTCTTGTTGGGCACGCCTTCGTCATGTGTTTGGTGTCGCCGCATGCCCAACAGCACGGCTTCCTGCCCTCCACCACGACGTAGATAGAGCGCTTTTTGCAGGTGATGATGTTTGGTATGTCGTTGAATTCCTTGTGAGTCACCGTCACCTGCAGTTCGAAGTCTCCAGTCCTGTATCTGGCTTTGGAGAGAATGGCAGACACTTGCGCCACACGGCTGTATTGGGAGAAGAAGGCTCCCAGGTGGTCCTCCGAAATGTGCAAGGGGACGCCGTGCAGGGTGACCTTTGCCTTCTTCGTCCCCATGTACTCCGTTTGCAGGCACAGCGTTTTGGTTTGCATAGTTGTGCCTGCTAGCTGCTTCGCCTTTTCCGCTGTTGCCAGGAGGACGTCCCACATCGCATGACTCCTCTTGGCCACTGCCTTCGCCTTTATGTTGAGGGCCTGAATGCTTTCCTCGATGGTGTCTCGGTTCACCCCGACCAGCTTCAGGGTTTGGGAGGAAATGGGTTGGTTTTATTTATTCATTTTTACATGAATTATGGCTCAAGGCCGAAAAGGTGGGAGGGGGAACAAAACTTGGGTTGGTCTTCAGTTACTCTATCCTATACCTAGCTAATCAGATTCACGACCCATACATACGTTACAATGATTCTCATTCACCATAAGAATTTGTCCATCAACACTCATACTTATCTAGCACCAAAATACCGCAAAAACATACCGGGGACCTACAAAACGCCCCAAATGTATATAAAAATTTGTGACTATTTACAAATATAATACAAAAATAGATTTTAAAAAATTTGTGCATGAAATGATGTGATGGGAAGGGGTATGAAGAAACAAAAATCCCCAAAACAAAAACCAATTTCAAAAGAGGAAATGGGTTGGTTTTATTTATTCATTTTTACATGAATTATGGCTCAAGGCCGAAAAGGTGGGAGGGGGAACAAAACTTGGGTTGGTCTTCAGTTACTCTATCCTATACCTAGCTAATCAGATTCACGACCCATACATACGTTACAATGATTCTCATTCACCATAAGAATTTGTCCATCAACACTCATGCTTATCTAGCACCAAAATACCGCAAATCATACCGGGGACCTACAAAACGCCCCAAATGTACATAAAAATTTGTGACTATTTACAATTGTAATACAAAAATATATTTTTAAAAAATTTTGTACATGAAATGATATGATGGGCAGGGGTATGCAGAAACAAAAATCCCCAAAACAAAAAAGAACAATTTCAAATAAATATTTATACAAGATGTTAGTAAGACCCAAACACACCCTCGTAATTAAAGAGGCCACTGTATTCTGCCTGAGGAGGCAAAATCAAGCCGCTCTCTTTCTAAGGGGAATGGAGGCACTGGGTAAAAAATAAATTGGACTGGAGAATATATAAGGCTGACCCAGCCGAGAATAAAACGGGACAAAATAACAATGGTCAGTGGGAATCTCGAACTGGATCATAACAAAAGCAATGGAGCCGGGAACAGGCTAGGACAAATACATTCACTCACATTAACTAGGTATACAAAAGAAAGCTAACCTTAACCGCGGGAGGGGTTCCAGAGGAATCCACCCCGATGTGACTTAGCAGAACTAAAAAAGAAAATCAAGGCTAGCCCCGGTCACACGAACCAGGCTCGCTGCATATATCCACCTTTTGCTAAAGTCTGTCGGGTGCAGCCGTTTCCGTTCAGTTCTAATCTTCATTTTGAGCTGGTGCTCAAAATATCGGATTAGATCCTGATCCGAAAGACGACCTCCCCGCAAGACTTCCTCCAGACGCGTCATCCAAATCACCATTCTAGCCGTGGCCAGTAGCGACAGAAACACCATCCGCTTCACTCCAGAGTACGGGGGCGACACATTGTCCACAGCGTATGCGCGATCAATGAGCACAAGCTCCCGCGGCGCGATACGAGCAGTCAACTCGCCGACACGCGCCCACAACGGGCGAACGCGCGAACAATGGAAGAAGGCGTGCGCGGACGTCTCCTTAATTCCAAGGTTGCAACGTTCACAATCTGGCAAATCCGCCAAGCCCATTGCGAAACGCTTGTCATTGAGCGACAAACCATTCCGAGCCAATCGCCAGGTCAGAGAAAACTCAGAGTTGCTGAGCCAATCCGCGCCTGGCGCCCAAGACCAATGAGAGCGGTACTCCACTCTCGACATGCCGAGCTTACTCCACAGCTTATCCTTCACGGCACCCTCCACTAATCCCCGATAGAAGATTTTCCTAGGCTGTGAAAGGTCACTGGACCGTGGAATGGCCTGTAAGGCCGCCAGACATTCGAGCAGGAATTTCGGTCGCACCCAAGGCCTGACGGTCAGCCATAGGGTCGGGGGAGCGATGGTAAGGCAAGGGAACATGTCCCTCACTACCCCCGCAAGCAACCGATCTTCCTCCAACGCGCGCCTGAGGAATGCCAACCTCGAAGCGAGCACGTGGCTCCTCAAGTGTGGCATCCCCAGACCCCCTTGACACGGACGGAGGCAACAGACTCCTTTGTCGACCATGTGTTTGCGTCCTCTCCACAGGCAGGAGAATAGCAAACGCTCGAGCGCCTTCTCATGATCGTCACAAAGGGGAAGTACTGACAGCCGGTAAAGGATCATGGGAAAGAGGTATGTGTTACACACCTCCGCCAAGCCCTTCACGGAGAGACCCCGTCGACGCCAAACCTTGACCGACGCGCCGACCTTTGCCAGTACTTCAGACCAGTTTTTCTCCAACTGTAAGTCCGGACCGAACCAAACTCCGAGGAGCTTGACCGGCCCGTCCGTCCAGTCGAAGGGCCCCGGGAGGGAAACACCCTTCCAGGCGCCTAACCGCAAGCCGGAAGACTTGTCGCAGTTAATCCTGGCCCCTGTCACCTTCTCGTACCGTACCAGCGCCTGCTGTACCGCCTCTATGTCCCTGCGGGAGGACACAAAGGTCGTTACGTCATCGGCGTACGCGGAAACCCTGGCTCGAGCCCCGCCAGGGACAGCAATTCCACGTAGGACCGGACTGCCCGTCTCGTCCCTTAGCCGGCGAAGGAGGGGCTCCAACGCCAGGACGTAAAGGAGAGAAGACAGTGGACAACCCTGTCGGACCGACCTAGACAGCGCGAAAGCGCCCGACAGCTTCCCGTTCACCTGTACCACAGCCTTGGGGGAGCGATACAGAAGGCTAATCCAGCGGCTGAAGTCGGGTTTGAATCCGGCGGCCTGCAGGACAGCAGCCAGGTAGCCATGGTCAATCCTATCAAATGCCTTGGACTGATCCAAATTGATCAGCGCGGCCTCATCGTCGTCTTCTACACCCTCTACGATCGTGCGAATCAAGTGCAGGTTGCTCTGAATTGTTCGTCCCTTCACAGAACAAGTCTGATCCGGTCCCAACAGAGACTCGGCAACTAGCTGCAAGCGATTCGTCAGGATCTTGGCCAAAATCTTTAACTCTGTGTTTAGCAGAGTTATGGGCCTGTAATCATCTAGTTCCCTCCCAACCTTCTTGCCTTTTCTCAACAGCGTGATCACGCCCCTGGTGATCCGACCGGGGATGGACCCCTGCCGAAACCAGTGGTTGAACACGACAGCCAAGAGCGGGACAAAAAGGTGCGACATCCTCAAGTACATTTCATAGGGCAAACCATCCAAACCCGGCGACTTGCCTCTGCCGACCTTCTTCAAAGCCACGTAGATTTCGTCCTCCGTAATCTCCCCTTCGCAGCTAGCCGCTTCAGCCGGCAAAAGCCGGGGAAAGTCAGCCAAATAGCTGCGAAACTCCTCGTCACGGAGACCAGGCTCCTTGGTAAATCGGTGTTCGAAATGCTGCCGGAACGCCTCGCACATGTGGTTGGTGGACCTAAGGAGATGTCCCTCCGGGTCGCGCACCTCTCGAATGTACCGGTCGCCGGCCTGGCGAATTTCTTCCTTGCGCAGTTCTGCGCCCATGTTCACAGCTTCGGAAGACATCTTGCTTAACTTAGCCCTAATTACCTGACCCATGTAGCGCCCGCTAGTCGAGCGCTCCAGGGCCTCCCTGGCTAAGGCTATCTCTAGGGGATCCCCACCAGCCTCCGCCCGGGCGAAATTAGCACTAAGTGTCTTTGCCTCCGCAGCCTTGTCTAGGTTGAGCCGCTGGCTATATTTGGTGGCGAAAGACCTAATGGAGTCCTTAAGGTTAACCCACCACTTACTCCCAATGACTCGCCCAATTAATTCCCGCTGAACTAGTTTTGTCAGCTGGTCGCGAAAGTCCCGCCTGTCCAATAAGGACTGATTGAACTTCCAATAACCAGCCAACCTAGGCCTAAAGTCTAACACCACCCGGGCACAAACGAGTTTGTGGTCCGAGTAGCCTAACCAGTGGAACGTTGGACATTCTAAGAAGTCTATGTCGGCTTCTCTGACTAACATCCTATCCAGGTACGCGGATACCCGGGTAGAAGGCCAACTATGCGTCCACGTCCACATGCTCCCATCCGGATGATCGACCCGGTATCTATCGACGAAACCAAATTCGCTGATCAGATCAACCAGGCTACGATCACCACTCCACCCGCTAGCGCCCCTTCCTCTATCCCATTTGGGGGTTAGGACGGCATTCCAGTCCCCAACTAAGATTAGCCGTGTTGAATGCACCATGAAGGGCTCCAACAGCCGAAAGAAAGAGACACGCTCACCTTGAACATTGGGCGCATAAACCGCAATCAGCCGGAACGACTTGCTTTTCACTGCAATATCGGCCACGATCAGCCGGCCCTCGGCACCGACATGGACAAGGTCAATCCTCGCATCCAGGGTACGCTTGACCAGCAAAGAAACACCTCTGGCATGCCGGCTCCCATATGCTGAATAGACGACATAGTCGTTAGACAGCACACACGAGTCGACTTCGCAAACAAAGTGAGTCTCTTGGATCGCGGCCACATCCACGCCGAACGACAAGAGGTCACGAAGCAGGCGAGCCGCCTTACCCCGATCCCTCAGGCCATTCGCATTTAAGCTGGCTATCTTAATAGACATGATTTAGTTCTGAAAAAGAAAAAAGACAAAACATGCAACAAAAGCACTAGTCACATACGGGACGGAAATCCCTGGCAGATAGGACCCCGACGGACTGTCCTAGGGAACCCGTTCCTACATCGGACGTAATCCGTCCGTCTAGGACAATGCCGCCAACGTCCGTGGGGTACGTTAGTTTAACTACCCTATAGAGACTGGGATGGAGCAAAACAGGGAACCTACCTGAACAATTTTTTTCCATCTTTTTAAGTTCAGGCGTGTTGTGCTGAACCATAGTAATTTTCGAAAAATGTCTTTTGGCCTCCTGGATGTGATCCCAGACCCTCAGGTTGCCACCAGTATTCCTCACCAGGGTGATGACACCTGGGGCCTGGGGAAAGTTTCTGGGGTCTTCAATGTTCTTGCCCTCCACTGAAGTCAGCCTCAGCAGGGGCTTTAAAAGTTTTCGCCTCTGAGATGACCACTCAGAGGCAACGTCCTCCCTCACTTTTAGGAGTGCTTCTCCTTGGGGTAGGGCTCTTTTCTTTTTTGCCCGAGCGGGAGTGGACATAGGAGAAGGGGAGGGAGTGGGGGATAAAGAACTGGATCTCAGGGGGGTCAATTTAAAGACTGGGGAGTGGGAAGCTTTCCGCGGGGACGAGGGAAGGCTTCTTGCCTTTTCAGCATAAGAAAGTCTGACAGGAGACACTGGTAGAGAGCTGCATTTTTCGGCTCGCGGCCTCTTTTCCTTGCTCCTGCTCCTTCTCCTGGCCTTTGGGTTGTTGTGTCGCTCCTCTGCCTCTTCCTCTCTCCCACGCTTCAGGGAGGCTGCTCTTTCCACTTCCATGTGCTGGGGGGAAGGACTTCTTGCCTTCCTCTTGGGAGGTGACTTCTCTGACGACACCTCCTTTGGTTTTGCCGGCGCCTTTGCCGGGGACTCCCTTGGTTTGGTCGGAGTCGACGCCCCCACCAGGGGTCTGCTTAGCAGGGGTCTGCTTAGCAGGCGTCTTGACAGGTGGCGGCACTTTGTCCGGGGAAGGTGTTTTAGCTTTCTTCCTGGCCACCACCTGCCATTCGCCCTCCTTGTTGCTCGCGGGAGACTTTGTAGGTTGTCCTTGTTTTCCGCCATCCTTCTCCTGTGCCGCCGGTTGCTGCTTGACTGGTTGGGCTGGTTGGGCCTTTGGGGCCGGATTCTTGGTTGGGCACGCCTTTGCCACGTGCTCCGCCGACCCGCAGACCCAACAGCACGGCTTTCTGCCTTCGACGATGACGAAGATTGCGCGACCCCTGCAGGTGAGGATGTTGGGGATCTTGGCGATGTTTTCCTTGTTTAGGGTCACCTGCAGGGTCATGTCTCCCGTGAGGAATCCTGCTTTCGACCGCAGCGAGGAGACTTCGGCCACCCTTCCATATTGTACGAAGAAGGCGCCCACGTGGTCCTCTGCAATGTCCATGGGGACGCCGTGTAGGGTGATTTTCACCTTCTTGGTGCCCATGTATTCCGTGTGGAACTGGAGCGTTTTGGTCTCCAGAACCACGCCGATTAAGTTCTTGGCTTCTTCGGCGGAGCCGAGCAGGACGTCCCACGTGGTGTTGCCTCTCCTCGCTACGGCCCTGGCTCTGATCTTTAGAGCTTGAAGTCCCTCCTCGAACGTATCCCTGGGGACGCCGATCAGCTTCTTGGTCTTTAGGTCTTTGGTGATCAGGGTGATGACTCTCGCCTCGATCTGCGCCAACTGGTCCGGCATCGAGACGAGCTCCGTCCCCCTGATGTAGTCCGCGTAGTCCTTCTGGATATTCTGGTAATAATCCTCGTCTTTACGCGTCATCTTCTTGCCTCCCTTCCACCCGGAAGTCGACGGTAAGGGGGACGCTGGTGCCGCTGCTGGTGCTGCTGCTGGTGCTGCTGCTGCTGCTGGTGTCACTGTTGGTACTGTAGAAGGGGGGATTATCCCGGGGCGGTAGTGCCCAATCCCCCTCCTTTCCTCCCACCGACGCCGTGGTGGGAGGACCGACTTCCCCGGTCCTTCTGTGGCCATGCCACAAAAGTGACCGATCACCGGACAACTTCTTTCCGGTGTTTCGCGTTTTCGAAAAAACACTACTTTACGCTGGCCCGAGCAATGAACTCGGGCTGGAAATCAGTGTGTCCAAGAGACAAAGCGCAAGCAAATATCACGAGGGAACAAATGCTCCGCTAGGCTCTTCCAACGAATAGCCGGGGAAGTGGCTGGACCATGGCTATGCCACGAGGTGGCCGAACGCTGGACAACTTCTTTCCGGTGTTTCGCGTTTTCGAAAAAACACTACTTTACGCTGGCTCGAGCAATAAACTCGAGCTGGAAATCAGTATGTCCGAGAGACAAAGTGCAAGCAGATATCACGGAGGAACAAATGCTCCACTAGGCTCCCACAACACAAAAACCACGCAAACAAAAGTCTGGGAGGGAATGGGTTGGTTTTATTTATTCATTTTTACATGAATTATGGCTCAAGGCCGAAAAGGTGGGAGGGGGAACAAAACTTGGGTTGGTCTTCAGTTACTCTATCCTATACCTAGCTAATCAGATTCACGACCCATACATACGTTACAATGATTCTCATTCACCATAAGAATTTGTCCATCAACACTCATACTTGTCTAGCACCAAAATACCGCAAATCATACCGGGGACCTACAAAACGCCCCAAATGTACATAAAAATTTGTGACTATTTACAATTATAATACAAAAATATATTTTTTTAAAAAATTTGTACATGAAATGATATGATGGGCAGGGGTATGCAGAAACAAAAAATCCCCAAAACAAAAAAGAACAATTTCAAATAAATATTTATACAAGATGTTAGTAAGACCCAAACACACCCTCGTAATTAAAGAGGCCACTGTATTCTGCCTGAGGAGGCAAAATCAAGCCGCTCTCTTTCTAAGGGGAATGGAGGCACTGGGTAAAAAATAAATTGGACTGGAGAATATATAAGGCTGACCCAGCCGAGAATAAAACGGGACAAAATAACAATGGTCAGTGGGAATCTCGAACTGGATCATAACAAAAGCAATGGAGCCGGGAACAGGCTAGGACAAATACATTCACTCACATTAACTAGGTATACAAAAGAAAGCTAACCTTAACCGCGGGAGGGGTTCCAGAGGAATCCACCCCGATGTGACTTAGCAGAACTAAAAAAGAAAATCAAGGCTAGCCCCGGTCACACGAACCAGGCTCGCTGCATATATCCACCTTTTGCTAAAGTCTGTCGGGTGCAGCCGTTTCCGTTCAGTTCTAATCTTCATTTTGAGCTGGTGCTCAAAATATCGGATTAGATCCTGGAGGGAATGGG
>JBBBDQ010025516.1:0-30000 GCA_037127315.1 Ascarosepion bandense
GACCTCAAGTGGAACAATTACATTGAATCAATAGCTAAATTCAATAGCTAGGAAGGTGGGATCACTGTGACGGGCAAGGAGATTTTTTTCCCGTCCATCTTGTACATATACAAATCAACCATCCGACCGTGCATTGAATACTGTTGTCATATCTGGTCAGGCTCCCCTGCCATTCATCTCAGGGTTTTCGACAGGCTCTAAAGAAGAATCTGTAACGTGATCGGTCCCAACCTGGCAGGTCGGCTACACCCACTTTCTCACCGGCGGGATGAAGCTTCCCACCAACTATTCAACAAATATTTTATGGCTTCTACTCCGACTAGCTTAGCTCACTGATGCCATCTCCACAAAAATTTACTCGACCAGACTGGCAACAATGTCCCACCCTTTTACAGTTAGATCAACCAAATGCAACCGACAATTCTACTCTATTAGCTTCTTTTCTGGCACTTCATTTCTGTATACTTGCTTTCCTGGCAGCTACAACCTACAAGAATTTAAATGCAATGTCAATTCCCATCTATTATCCACTTGACTCCAATCCTTTCTACATCACTCCGTGTATCTTGTTCTACTCCTTTCTTTCTACCTTCGCAACTGTCTTCACACCTTTGTTCCCATCCTTTTCTTGCCCTTTTTCTGACACCCCACTGTAGCTGGTTCGTCTTTCTCTTTACTCTCCTCCTGCTGAAACTTTTACTCTCTTATGTAGCCCCCTGCGCATCAGTGGCGGTACCGCCTTGCTTGGGGGTGAAACGATTAAAAAAGACATATGGTTCGGTGCTGCTGCTGTATATGTAGGGGTTCTTGATAATATTTCAAGAAGAGTCAGCAGTCCTGACCTGCATTCTCAGTTTCAGTCACTTCATAACTGCTGGAAAGTTACCTCCCTGTGCCTTTTCTATAAATATTTCCATCGAAATTGTTCAGGCAAACTCTGCGGTACCTCGATTTATGAATTTAAGCGTAGTATCAGACGTTTGGTATCCCCCACCTGTATTTGGCATTTTGGGTTGCACCTTTTGCTGATGACCATGCATTCAGTTTTCTCTGGGAAGTGTTCTAACAGGAGATGGAAAGTGCGACACAGAGATCAGAAGGCGAATTGGCATGGCAAAGGACGCGTTCCAGAAGCTGAGCAAAGTACTAACACAAAGGAAAATTTCACTAGAAACAAAGAAAAGAGTGCTGGATTGCTATGTGATGTCAGTTCTTCAATACGGTAGTGAGTGCTGGACAATATAATCGAAAATGAGGACAAAACTGGAAGCAGCGGAAATGTGGTTCTACAGAAGGATGCTGCGGATATCGTGGACTGAACATGCAAGCAACGATGAGGTGTTGGAAAGAATCGCAATCAAAAGGAAATTAATACCGAGCATCGGGAAGAGACAACTGAAGTTCCTGGGACACGCAATGAGGAAGGAGAGTTTGGAGAACCTGATACTGACTGGCCAGGTAGAGGGAAAGAGAGACAGTAGATAACATATTTGCAGGGCCTGGTCGGGTGGATGACGGAACGGGGGTTACCAGGAGTAACGGGAACAAACATGCTGAGGGCCACAAGGGATAGGGAGACGTGGAGGGCCATGATTGCCTACGTCCTGAAGGGACAGGGCACATAGAAGAAGAAGATCAGACGTTTATAGTACAACTGTGTAAACTTTCAAGAAAATCGGTTCAGCCGTTTCGGAGTCTATAGGTAACGGACACACACACACACACACACACATATATATACACACACACATACAGACAAATTTCCATTTATAAATAAGTTTAGATAATTGACTTACATTTTGCAATGAAAGTTCGCGGAAGTAAAGAAATTGATGAATTTCAACCAGGGCAAATTATAGAATGTCATAAGTTAGCAAACCAAATACAGAAATTGCTAGCTTTTTCCAGTTTAATCATTAGATGGTCGATAATATTGTCAAGAAATTTAATGAAGAAGGCCATTGCCTTGTTCAACAACGTTCAGGGAGACCAAGCATTGTGTCTGAGCGAACGAAAAGAACGCTGAAGAGGGATGTCATCAGAAGCCGTCGACAGAGCGTCAAAGATGTCGGCATATGCAAGTATGAAAGACTCTGAAGAGCTAGGCTATGAAAGAAGAGTTGCAAGAAAGGAGCCATTGATTTCAGAGGTTAACAAAAACAGACGTATGGACTGGGTGAGATAATTCGAGAGCAAAGATTATGAATTTTGGCAGTCTGTAATTTGGTCAGATTAAATTAATTTCTATCAATATTCGAATTCCAGAAACTGGAGAAATATGAATGAGATTTGGAACACTGAATGTTTTCAGACGACCGTGAAACATAGAGGGATTGGAATAATGTTGTAGGGCGCTGTCTAGTTTGGAGGGAAATCTGAACCGATTCTTCTTGACGAGCGGATAAATGGTCCAAAATACTGTCAAATATTCAGAATAGTTGGTTGGTTGTTTTGCTTTTACGGTATATCAACCTCGGCGGGTCATTTATCGCCAATTAAATTTTTTAAAGGCTAAATAAGTCCTCTGAGTAAATGGTATCATGGCTGAGACTAAGAACTACAAGTATACCTACTTAGAGCCAAACCCGAAGCAAGAACTAAAATAAATGGGCTGAAAAAAAAAAAAAAATACAGACATACAGGCAGATAAACAGACACACACAAACATCTTGCCTTATATATATATATATATATATATATATATATATACATATTATCGATTTTCTGCACTATTGTAAAAACTGCAACATTGAAACTTCTGAATATCGTTTCTTATGTCTTTGTCTATGAGTGTATCAAATTTGATTAAAATCGGACCACTCCTTCTATAACCCGATTTTTTTCGATTATCGATATTTATCGGGGGTACCTCGACACCAAACCTAGCTAAGAACACTCGCAGACGCTTATAGTACAACTGTGTAAATTTTCAAGTAAATCGGTTCAGCCGTTTCGGAGTCTATAGGTAACGGACACACACACACACACACACACACACACACACACACACACACACACACACACACAGACAAAGTTCCATTTATAAATAAGTTTAGATTAGAATATTCATTTAAGATAAATAATTATTGTCCCTTAATACTTTTGCAGGGGCTCCCCCCCACCCCCAAAAAAAATCACCCTCGAAAAATGTTGTAACGAAAAATTAAAAAAATGTTTAAAGAATTCAGAAAATTAAAGACAAAAAATAAGTAGGTAACAATGATGTAAGTTCAGATTTAAAACTTGATTTTTGATTTATTTAATAATTTATTTAATAATTTATTTAATAATTTATTTAATAATTTATTGATCCATTTTTCAGCATTTCAACCCTTTGCAGTTTATTTAAAGCCAGAATTTTTTTTTTTACATCGTAAATATTCTGATATTAATGGATTAGTGATGCAAGTCTTTACTAATTAACCCATAGTTGGGGGGAAAAAGAGATTCATTCATACCTAATAGCAGTTTGATAAACATGAAATTATCATGTGTATCCACTTTAGGAGGATCAATTCTATATTACGATCAATATATAAATTGATCCCTCATTTTGTAGCCATGTTAGCTTATATACATTTATATTCAAGAGAATGTAAATACATTTGAAGGACATGCCTGTGTAGCTAATCAGTATTTTGTTGATTGATTTATTTTTCAAGGCTTATCAACTTTTTTCTGGTTCTTTAAAGATAGAATGTTTTTGTTTGAGATAATAATGTTTATTGAGTAAAACAAGTCTTTATAAACCGAATTAGAATTTGATAAACAATTAAAGAAAATATAATATGGATATAAAGTGGGTGATCAATTTTATGTTACAATCAATATATAAACTGATCCCTCATTTTGTGGCTACGTTATTTTCAATAAATTTACACTTCAGAAAATGTAAATAAATCTAAAAGCCATACATGTGTAGCTAATCAGTATTTCATTGATCGATTGATTCGAAATGACAAGAAATTATAATGTAAAATATAAAGTGGGGGATCAGTTCCATATTACAATCAATATATAAACTGATCCCTCATTTTGTGGCTACGTTATTTTCAATAAATTTACACTTCAAAAATGTAAATAAATCTAAAAGCCATACATGTGTAGCTAATCAGTATTTCATTGATCGATTGATTCGAAATGACAAGAAATTATAATGTAAAATATAAAGTGGGGGATCAGTTCCATATTACAATCAATATATAAACTGATCCCTCATTTTGTGGCTACGTTATTTTCTATACATTTACACTTCAGAGAATGTAAATAAATCTAAAAGCCATACATGTGTAGCTAATCAGTATTTCATTGATCGATTGATTCGAAATGACAAGAAATTATAATGTAAAATATAAAGTGGGGGATCAGTTCCATATTACAATCAATATATAAACTGATCCCTCATTTTGTGGCTACGTTATTTTCTATAAATTTACACTTCAGAAAATGTACATAAATCTAAAAGCCATACATGTGTAGCTAATCAGTATTTCATTGATCGATTGATTCGTTTTCTATGGCTTTTCAACAGACAAGAAATTATAATGTGAATTTAAAGTGGGGGATCAGTTCCATATTACAATCAATATATAAACTGATCCCTCATTTTGTGGCTACGGTATTTTCTATACATTTATACTTCAGAGAATGTAAATAAATCTAAAAGCCAATACCTAATTAGTATTTCATTGATTGATTCGTTTTCTATCATTGCAGGTTATTTAAAGCCGGATTTTTTTTTTTTGCTATGAAAATAATTTTTAGTGATACATGTCTTTTTGTTAGTGATATAAGTCTTTTTAGTGATACTAGTTGTACTAATTAAACCATTGCTGGGGGAGAAAAGGTGGATTCTAATATTTCAGAAGGGTAAGTGAATATAACGGAGCCAACTGGAATTGAAACATGGAAGTATTAATCGGAGTGTTAATCCATCATACCATCTGCAAGCTTACAGCACCTAGTATTTTCAAGTGGTCACTCATCTAGGTATTGATTAGGCTTGATGTTGCTTAACTTTGGTGATCGTAAGAGAATCGGTCAAATTTCATAGGGTCCTCACCCTCTATCACTTACGGCTCACCGGTATTGTCAATCAGGGTAGGTAAATTATAAGAATTAACCATCTCATCTACTAAAGTGGGATGTGACACAAGGTCGAGGTTTAATGTGGGGCAAGGGCCAAAATTTGTCCAGTCTCCACAACAGTCGGTCACGCTGACCTCGGTGGCGGCAAACATTCCACATCTTTGGTGAAATGGGGTGGTGCAGCCGAAAGACACTGTTACCCAGGCGCTGTTAGTATTTTTTGGTACTTATGTGTACTGTTGAGTCTGCAATAGATTGATTCATTGAATAGAAGGGTTAATCAATCAGAAGACTCAAAATATTCAGCGCGTGTAAAAAAGGCGGCCATATTTTCCCGAGTATTCGCAATTCGATTCCAATTCAGTAGAGTGTCTGACTTGTGAGTGTTAATCTTTGACGTTGTTTCATTAAACAGATTACGTTCTGTGCTATATTTTATATCCATAAACTATGGTGGACATGGTCAACAGGCGTCTCTCAGTATAATTTTTCTCATATGCTTATCTGTCCTCGGACAGAGATACTACGGAGCCGCACTCTGCCTGAGGACAGAGACGCAACTAAGAGATAACGATATCCACCTGATGCATAAGTTAAGTTGATTTACCCTACTCCCCCACTGGAGCGAGTTTTGACAAAGGTCGGTTTTTAACGTGGGGAACCTCAGCGCGGACGCTCAGGCTACTGGTCAAAAATCCCCCCCCCACCACCGCTGACGCTGCAATAGTAGATAGACTAAATTGGAGTAGATAGACTAAATGTTGGAGTAGATAGACTAAACTATCGCCCGGTTCACACCCCACCCACGTCTATTGAACAGGTGAAGAGGCTCATCCCTTGTTTCCTGTTTAGGATGTGGTGTCCGGTTTTTCTCTTTTCCAATCTTTTCACTCTTATGTAGCCCCCTGCGCATCAGTGGCGTTTTCGCCTTGCTTGGGGTGATATGATTAAAAAAAACAAACAAAAAAAATAGGGTAGAAAGCTTTTCTTAGTATGTCAGGACTGGTCACAGCATGTCTAAGCTTGTCTTAAGTTGTCTTATATACCCACCACAAAACGTTGGGTAAGTATGTAAAGTACAAACCCAAGAAATTCACTTTCAATATTTGCAGTCTTCTTCTTCTATGTGCACTGTCCCTTCAGGACGTAGGCGATCATGGCTCTCCACGTCTCCCTATCCCTTGTGGCTCTTAGTATGTTTGCTCCTGTTGCTCCTGGGAACCCCCGTTCCGTCATCCACCTGATCAGGCCCTGCAAATATGCTATCCGCTGCCTTCCTCTGTCTCTCCTTCCTTCTATCTGTCCAGTCAGTATCAGGTTCTCCAGGCTCTCCTTCCTCATTGCATGTCCCAGGAACTTCAGTTGTCTCTTCCTGATTCTCAGCATCAATTTCCATTTTGTTGCCATTCTTTCTAACACTTCGTCGTTGCTTGTATGCTCAGTCCACGATATCCGTAGCATCCTTCTGTAGAACCACATTTCGGCCGCTTCCAGTTTTGTCCTCATTTTCGATGATATTGTCCAGCATTCACAGCCGTATTGAAGAACTAACATCACATAGCAATCCAGCACTCTTTTCTTCGTTTCTATTGAGATTTTCCTGTGTGTTAGTATTTTGCTCATCTTCTGGAACGCGTCCTTTGCCATGCCAATTCGCCTTCGGATCTCCGTGTCGCACTTTCCATCTCCTGTTAGAACACTTCCTAGGTACTTAAATTATTCGGATCAAATATACTAGAGAAAACCATTAACATCATAAAAAAAAATTGCAATATGAACTCTGGTAAAAAAAAAAGATTTACTGGACATTAGGTTTATAAGTCCCAACAATTCAGTTGTTCTTGTCCTTAAGGACACATGAATATAGTGGATATAGACGTTGGATAGTTCCTGTGACTTGACCAAAAGAGTTGTGAGTTCAGTACCAGGCTACACCAGTTGTGAACAACTAACTTGCCGCGTTAGAGGAAGATAACTCATGATTCCAAAAGTGGCATTACTACGCAAGGGATGAGAATGATATACCCCAGTGATTGTAATAAAGGGTTTAGTTCGAAATTCCTAGCACCTGAAGAAGTCCAGAGCGTACAATAGCCGAAACGTCGTACAAATGGTAACAAAAATGAGGACAATAGTCCGAATACTGTAAATACTACCTCATCTCAGAAATATAGAAAATAGTAAATTCACATTCATGTTTTACCAAAAGATGGCAGCATCACTACGAGGCTGCTCTCTAGTGGTGTGATACTGACTTTGGCTTTTTCCAACCGATTTCTAAAATCAGTGCCTTTGAACCTGACCTGGCCTACATATTCCAGTAACACCCTTCAGTAACACCCTTCAGTAACACCCTTCAGGTAAGTGCAGACACGTTATTTATTTTGGTCATCAGAAATGAATAAATTCTAAAATTTTAGTCACTCATCGACTTGGCGTACGAGATTTCGACATACCCACCATATTATCCTGACATCCAGATCAATGTTTATCACTTTTTCAAGCGTCTTGACAATTTTGTAAGCCTAAAAACATTTCGTTGCAAACAAGATGTAGAAACTGCTTTTAAAGTCATCTTGGCCTTCAAACCTTTAGAGATTTATCGTAAAGACATAAATAATCCTGTAACTCGATGCTAGAAATGTTTACATGGTTAATGTATACATGTTTATATGTATACATGGTTAATATTTGGAAGGATTCAAACACTGTTTAAATAGATCCATTCAGGAATATATGTCTAATAGTATATGGACTGAAATATTTAATTAAAAGAAAAATTCAAAAGCTGCCTTTTGCGTTTCGTTTAGAAAACTGATCCTACATGATCTTTGTTGTACTTCAAAGAATTAAAACAACGAATTTGATATCTTCAAAAGCGAAATAAAATAAATCAATCTATCTTAAATAAGTTCCTATCTATCTATCTATCTATCTATCTATCTATCTATCTATCTATCTATCTATCTATCTATCTATCTATCTATCTATAATAAGTCCCTATCTATCTATCTATCTATCTATCTATCTATCTATCTATCTATCTATCTATCTAAAATAAGTTCCTATCTATCTATCTATCTATCTATCTATCTATCTATCTATCTATCTATCTATAATAAGTTCCTATCTATCTATCTATCTATCTATCTATCTATCTATCTATCTATCTATCTATCTATCTATCTATCTATAATAAGTTCCTATCTATCTATCTATCTATCTATCTATCTATCTATCTAAAATAAGTTCCTATCTATCTATCTATCTATCTATCTATCTATCTATCTATCTATCTATCTATCTATCTATCTTAAATAAGTTCCTATCTATCTATCTAAAATAAGTTCCTATCTATCTATCTAAAATAAGTTCCTATCTATCTATCTATCTATCTATCTATCTATCTATCTATCTATCTTAAATAAGTTCCTATCTATCTATCTAAAATAAGTTCCTATCTATCTATCTAAAATAAGTTCCTATCTATCTATCTATCTATCTATCTATCTATCTATCTATCTATCTATCTATCTATCTATTAAAATATTTTGAAATAATAGGTTGAAATAATACGATGGTGCTTTTTAAAAGCTACACTCAATAAACAAGAGATGTACTTATATATTCCTCAATCAAATGCCTTCGGCTTATGTCAGGTGCTGTCAATTATTGTTTAATTTAAATATCTATTCCAGTCTTGGTAATAAATCTTGAAAAAGAAAGAAAGCGAACAATACAAACTTTAATAGACATAACGCTATCACTTACTTTCCGCCATGATAATCGTTCGCTTTATTTCATCTTATTTAATTTTTTTCTTTCGCTTTTTATCGTCTGCGCCAACAGCTGCGCACAACGCCTGAAATTTAATTGTTGCCGCCATTTTGTTCTGTTTTATTGTTTCCGTGTTGTTATTTCTTCTCTACGTGTATTTTCCTGTCCTTGTTTTAATTTTTTTATTTCTTACATCTCCCGTACTTCTCTTTATTAATAAAAAAAAATGTGCTCACATTCTTTGATTTTCTCGTATTTTGTTTCATTTTGTCTTTGTTTTAATTTAATATTTTTTCCTTTTTCACTATTTGAAAAAAATATTTTTTTTGTACTTCATTTGTTTTATTCTCTCAGTTTTTTTTCATTTCTTGTTTCTCTTTCATATTCTTAATTTTTGTAAATACATTTTTGTTTCGTTTCTTTCTGTCTATTCACTTTCACCCTAGGCCTGTGGACCTTCTTTGTTTCCTGCTACAATAACTCCTTAAATATTTTCTAAAGACCACTTCCATATTGCCACTGCCATCAAAACCGTCGGCTGGTAGGGTTATTATTGTCAGATATGCCCGTCTTTCTCATGCTAGTAGCAGTAGTAGTAGTGGTAATGGAGCAGGCCGAGATGGTTGCAATGATTGAAGACAAGGGATTTGAGATTATAAAAAGCGAGAGGGAAATGAGAAGAGAAATAACAGAGAAAGGATAGAGGAAGAGAAAAAAAAGAGGAGGAAATGAAAAGTAATAAAGAAGAGAAAGGAAAAATAAAAAGGGGCGGGAGACAGGAGAGAAAGAGAGGAAGGAAAAAGGGAAAGAGTAGAAAAAAGAGGAAGTGAAGAGGAATAAAAATAAAGAAAAAGAGAGAAAAGAAAAAACGAATAACTTTAAGAAAATAAAGAAAAAATGAGGAACAGGAGAATGAGAAAAAAAGAGTAGGAAAAAATAGAAAGACAAAAAGAGTGATAAAGAGGAGAACAGCAGAGAAAAAGGAGAATGAAAGACGAGGTAGAGGGTAAAAATATGGAAGAAAAGGATAGAGAAAAAGTAGAAAAGGGAAGAGAAAGAAAAGGGAGCAAGAATAAAAATGAAATTAACAGAAGAAGGATAGAGTAAAAGAAGAAAAAGATAGGAAAAAAAGTAAAAAAAAAAAATAGAAGACGAGGACGAATATAGAAAAAAAAAGAATAAGGTAAGAAAGAGAAAAGGGAGAGAAGAGTAAAATCAAAGGAGAATGGAGAAAAAGGAGAAAAAGAAGAAAAAGAAGAAAAGGGAAATAAAAGAAGAATGAAGAAGGAATAAAATAAAGGGGAAGAAAGTAGAGACAAAAAGGATGTAAAATAAAAGGAGTTAGATAAGGAAAGAGAAAGAGGAGAAAAAGGAGAAAAGTGAAAAACGAAAGGTAGAGGAGGATAGGGAAAAAGAAGAAAAAAGAGAAGAAATAAAACTAAAGAAGGAGTAAAATGAAAGAATCAAAGATTAGAAGAATAAGAAGTAGTAGTAGAAGAGGTAGAAAAAAAACGAAAGGAACGTATTAGAGAGGTAGGTGAAACTGATAGAGTAGAAGAATGAGGAGAAGGAGGAGGAGAGGAAGTAGAAAAAATGAAAGGAACGTATTAGAGAGGTAGGTGAAACCAATAGTGTAGAAGAATGAGGAGGAGGAGTAGGAGAAAAGGTAGAAAAAAATGAAAAGAACGTATTAGAGAGGTAGGTGAAACTGATATTGTAGAAGAATGAGGAGGAGGAGTAGGAGAAGAGGTAGAAAAAAATGAAAGGAACGTATTAGAGAGGTAGGTGAAACTGATAGCGTAGAAGAATGAGGAGGAGGAGTAGGAGAAGAGGTAGAAAAAATGAAAGGAACGTATTAGAGAGGTAGGTGAAACTGATAGTGTAGAAGAATGAGGCGGCGTAGAAGGGAAAGAGAAAAAAGTATTTAAAAAAATAATGAAAACGAGGCAAATAAAGGAAGGGTGGGAAACAAAAAAGAAGAGAAGAGAAACAAGAAGAGCGAATGTCGATGACGAGGAGGAAAATAAAAGAAGTTACAAAAAAAAAAACACAAATCAAAACATTCATAAAATAAGAAATGACGAGTAGAAGGAGGAGGGGTTTTGGAAGTGAAAAGAATGTAGAAAATAAAACGAGAGAAGAAACTAATAGAGTAGAAGTATAATGAGCTGATGTAGGGGAAAAGGAAGAAAAAAATAATAGAATGTAAGAATTGGAGAGAGAGAAGAAACTGATAGGGTAGAAGAATTAGGAACAAGAGGGGTAGAAAAAGAAAAGAACGTACACATTAGATCAGTTAAGTGCCGTACGTGATACACGCTTTGGGCGATCATGTCTCGAAAGAGACATGACTGATTGGACAGAAGATTATCCTGCAGTAGGTTGCCATTGCTTTTTGCCGTTGACTGGTTGCCAAGCGAAAGCTATAGAACACAATCTGTCCTGTTATTTAACCCACAACTGGAGGATTAAGACCTTTCCCAAGGCTATTTGTGCGTAACTAAATTCAACTGGAATTCGAACTCGGCTCCCCGACTTGTCGTTCCGAGTCGATATCCACTACACTAACATGCACCCTGCACTTATTTAAAGAAGTTTCTGTTTCAAATTTTGAAAAGAAGATTTACATGATTAAGTATAACCACGTTAATTTGTGCCATATATACTCCTATGTAATATATTCACATAAATGTATTTAAAGTGTTTTAAAAGAGGAAAGTGTGACATTGAAATATAGAAGCACAATGGGATATCGAAAGATGCCTTCCAAAAAGTTAACCAAAGAAACAAAAAAATAATCGTTAGGAAGAAAGAAAGAAAAGAGTACCGAACTATTATATACAAACAGTCATTTTGTATGACATTGAATGCTGGAAAATTTCCTCATAGAAGAAGAGAGTTGAAGCAATAGAAAGAAAGAAAAGTGGACTGAATTGTTACGTAATATCAATCCATCTACGAGGGTCATTCAATAAATAAGGTGAATTTTTCGGTATAAGGACTTCTACGAGGGTCATTCAATAAAGGAGGTGAATTTTTCGGTATAAGGACTTCTACGAGGGTCATTCAATAAATAAGGTGAGTTTTTCGGTATAAGGACTTCTACGAGGGTCATTCAATAAATAAGGTGAGTTTTTCGGTATAAGGACGTCTACAAGGGTCATTCAATAAATGGGTTGAGTTTTTCGGTATAAGGACTTCTACTAGGGTCATTCAATAAATAAGGTGAATTTTTCGGTATAAGGACTTCTACGAGGGTCATTCAATAAATAAGGTGAATTTTTCGGTATAAGGACTTCTACGAGGGTCATTCAATAAATAAGGTGAGTTTTTCGGTATAAGGACTTCTACGAGGGTCATTCAATAAATAAGGTGAATTTTTCGGTATAAGGACTTCTACGAGGGTCATTCAATAAATAAGGTGAGTTTTTCGGTATAAGGACTTCTACGAGGGTCATTCAATAAAGGAGGTGAATTTTTCGGTATAAGGACTTCTACGAGGGTCATTCAATAAATAAGGTGAGTTTTTCGGTATAAGGACTTCTACGAGGGTCATTCAATAAAGGAGGTGAATTTTTCGGTATAAGGACTTCTACGAGGGTCATTCAATAAATAAGGTGAAATTTTCGGTATAAGGACTTCTACGAAGGTCATTCAATAAAGAAGGTGAATGTTTCGGTATAAAAACATCTACGAGGGTCATTCAATAAATAAGGCGAGTTTTTTGGTATAAGGACTTCTACGAGGGTCATTCAATAAATAAGGTGAATTTCTAGGCATAATTATTTCTACGAGTGTCATTCAGTAAAGGAGGTGAATTTTTCGGTATAAATACTTCTACGAGGGTCATTTAATAAAAAAGGTGCATTTTTCGGTATATTGACTTCTACGAGGGTCATTCAATAAATAAGGTGAATTTTTCGGTGTAAGGACTTCCAATACAGATAGAAGCTTACTTTTATTTATTTTTAACGTAGTCTCTCAGCATTGGTACACACCTTTCCCTTCTGTGCACAATGTCTCAGCCAATCGCTCACAGTACTTTTTACTTCATCGTCACTTCCAAACTTCGTGCCTCTCGTAAACGCTTTCAAGGGACCAAACAGGTGAAAGTCTGAAGAGGTAAGGTCTGGGCTGTAAGGGGGATGAGGGAGTAGTTTCCAGCTCAGCTCGTTGATGGTCTGCACCGTTTGGGCTGCTGTGTGAGGCCTTGCAGCTGACCTTCGAGTTGGCAACGTCATCATGGACAATTTTGTGTGTTGTCCCAACAGATAAGCTCAAAGTCCTTGCAATATCATCCACCGTCACCCTTCTGTCAGACTGAATGGGGTCATTAACTGATTCGATCACCTCAGGAGACCTCACTTCTGTAGACCCCTTAGGTCCGTCTTCATCCTCAACACTGCTCCGTCCTTCTTTAAACAATTTAGCCCACTTGTAGATATTTTCTTGCTGAAACGTGTGGTACCGTACACAGTTGACATTGTTCTATGAATTTCAACTGGTTTGCACCCTTCAGCAACCAAAAACTTGATAACTGACCTCTGTTCAATCCTGAAGCATGCTTCTTGGTCGGCCATCTTTGTTAATCTCCAAAATTCTCAAAGTTTTTTTTCAATCTGAAAAAAGTAAGAAAAATTAAACCCCTTTGAAAAAGAAGGAAAGGAAAAAAATAAAAAAATGTAAGCTACTATCTGTATTAGAAATCCTTATACCGAAAAATTCACCATATTTATTGAATGACCCTCGTATATGGTAATGAATGCTGGACAATCTCCTCATAATTAAAGAAAAATCTTGAACCAAAAGAAACAAAGAAAAGAGAACTGAATTGTTTCGTAATAACAATCCATCTATATGGTAATGAATGCTGGACAATCTCCTCACAAATGAAAAAGAGACTTGAAACAACAGAAACAGAGAAAAGTGTACTTAACTGTCATCTGGTATCAGTCCTCCTGAATGGTAGTGAATGCTGGACAATCTGCTTACAGATGGAAAAAAGATTTCAAGCAACAGGAATGGGTCTCTACGGAAGTATGCTGAGAATGCAACGAACTCATTATAAGGAAAGATGGCTTGGGAAATTCGATACACATAGGGCTGATATAAGACAAGAAAGAGAGAGGAAAAATGTATAACTTACTTTGTACGCCGAGTAAATTAATGGCGGAACAGGATTTAAGTGAAAAAGTAAAACGACAATATTTATGAAGATTTAGAAAAGACAGGGGATTATGGAAAGCCATGATCGACAAGGTCCTGAAAAAACAAGTTATTTAGTAAATTTGGGAGCAAACGATGTAAAATAATCTCTTTCTCTACTAAGATTTACTACAAATAAAAAAGATCTAGAATTTATTTCTAGTTAAAAGTAAGCATTTTCGATGTGGTAAGTACAAAGCTACAATAAATTTCTTTATGAAGTAATTTTTGTTTTCATTTGAATATATCCACGATTCAGGTGCTATCTTGATTTCCGAATGTTCTGTGTGGCAAATACCAGGCTAGAAAAGATTTCTTTGTAAAGTTATTGTTTTTCTCCTTCCATAAACTGACGATTCAGTCGCTATACAAAATTCCGAAGTTTTTACGTGTCAAATAAAAATCTAAAACAGATATCTTTTTAAAGAGGTGCTTATTTTTTATTAGATAAACCCACGATTCAGTCGCTATACGAAATTCCGAAGTTTTTACGTGTCAAATAAAAATCTAAAACAGATATCTTTTTAAAGAAGTGCTTTTTTTTTATTATTTAAGAACTCACGATTCAGTCGCTATACTGAATTCCGAATTTTCTACGTGTCAAATAAAAATCTAAAACAGATATCTTTTTAAAGAAGTGCTTTTTTTAATTTAAGAACTCACGATTCAGTCGCTATACTGAATTCCGAATTTTCTACATGTCAAATAAAAATCTAGAATAGATATCTTTTTAAAGAAGTGCTTTTTTTTAATTTAAGAACTCATGATTCAGTCGCTATACTGAATTCCGAATTTTCTACGTGTCAAATAAAAATCTAAAACAGATATCTTTTTAAAGAAATGCTTTTTTTTATTTAAGAACTCACGATTCAGTCGCTATACTGAATTCCGAATTTTCTACGTGTCAAATAAAAATCTAAAACAGATATCTTTTTAAAGAAGTGCTTTTTTTTAATTTAAGAACTCACGATTCAGTCGCTATACTGAATTCCGAATTTTCTACATGTCAAATAAAAATCTAGAATAGATATCTTTTTAAAGAAGTGCTTTTTTTTAATTTAAGAACTCATGATTCAGTCGCTATACTGAATTCCGAATTTTCTACGTGTCAAATAAAAATCTAAAACAGATATCTTTTTAAAGAAATGCTTTTTTTTATTTAAGAACTCACGATTCAGTCGCTATACTGAATTCCGAATTTTCTACGTGTCAAATAAAAATCTAAAACAGATATCTTTTTAAAGAAATGCTTTTTTTTATTTAAGAACTCACGATTCAGTCGCTATACTGAATTCCGAATTTTCTACGTGTCAAATAAAAATCTAAAACAGTATATCTTTTTAAAGAGGTGCTTATTTTTCATTCAATAAACCCACGATTCAGTCGCTATACGGAATTCCGAAGTTTTTACGTGTCAAATAAAAATCTACTTCATCCCTCCTTCATATCAGTGAAAAATAAGTTATTTGAAACCTTAAAAAAAGAGTTTTGGACAGATTCTCTTTAAAATATTTCCTGTTGTAAAAAATATTGGGATGAAAAATATGACATGTAAAACATTAAAATTTTTTTTTCTGAATTCTGAATTTTCTGTGTGGCAAATACATGGCTACAACAATTATTTTTATGAAGTGATTCTTGCTTTATATAAAAAAAACCCTGTGATTTAGTCGTTATTCTGAATTTTGAACTTTCTTTGTCGCAAAAGAGTACCATAAAGTTTTTTTTTATGAAGTAATTTATTTTCGGCTCAATATAGTAACTATTCAGGCGCTATATTGTCTTTCGAATTTTGTATGTAGCAAATCTAAACTTATTTATAAAATAAATGGAACTTTGCCTGTGTGTGTCCGTTACTTATAGATTCCGAAAAATTTGAACCGATTTTCTTGAAAATTTACACAGTTGTACTATAAGCGTCTGCGAGTGTTCTTAGCTAAGTTTTGTGTCGAGGTACCCCCGATAAATATCGAAAATCGATAATCGAAAAAATCGGGTCATAGAAGGAGTGGTCCGATTTTAATCAAATTTGATACACACATAGACAAAGAAACGATATTCAGAAGTTTCAAGGTTGCAGTTCTTACAATAGTGCAGAAAATCGATAATATATATATATAAGGCAAGATGTTTGTGTGTGTGTCTGTTTATCTGCCTGTATGTCTGTATTTTTTTCAGCCCTTTTATTTTAGTTTTTGCTTCGGGTTTGGCTCTAAGTAGGTATAATTGTAGTTCTTAGTCTCATCCATGATACCATTTACTCAGAGGACTTATTTAGCCTTCAAAATTCAGTTTACGACGAAAAAAACGTATTTGATATCGATACCAGGAAATCAAAATTTGACTTACATCCATTCATTTTTCTTTCAGTCTGCGGTTTCGCTTTAACTGGAAACAACTATTGCTTTTTAGTCTTTCGTGCTAACGTTCAAAGAGTCTGAGCTCCAGGACCATCGATTCGTTTTAAAGCTTTCATTACGCCCGAGCAACGCCGGGCTATACTGCTAGTATATATATCTATATCTATATCTATATATATATATATTAGATGCGATTGGTAAATTGTCGCATTTATTTTTTAGTTCAAATATTCTTCAGGCTGAGTCTGAGCTCCAGGACCATGGATTAGTTTTAAAGATTTCATTACGCCCGAGCAACGCCGGGCTATACTGCTAGTAAAAGACTAAAAGAGATTTCCTTTTTTTTTTTCATAATCGTTTCACCTTTAGCAAGGCGGTATTGCCATTGGTGTGCATGAGAGAAAAGTGAAAAGAAAGAGGAACAACTGATTCTTTTTTTTCATTATTCAGTCCCTAATCTGAATCCCGAATGTCGCTAATTCCAACCTCGTCAATCTTGTGCTCCTTCACCATAGAGCAACTTTTGTCACTGACAATTAATACTTTGAACAATTTGAACACCATGTAGTAGCCTCGGTGACGCTTGTCAAATTGGCCTTGTGCCAAACAAAACCGACGTCCCCACAATTTAAAATATAAGTAAGTTGAAGTTTAGATGTTGAAATGTGGAAGGATAATATATTTTGCTTGTACATTTAAGTAAAATTTTTATTAACAGAATAACAAAATTTTAAGAAGAAAAATAAAATGTTGATAGAGAGAATGCATGTAGTTAATTGTTCAAAAGAGAAATGTAAGTATTTAAATGTTCCACTGAAATGCAGAGTTTATAATTGGATAGTAGCAGAATGCGTGTATGTAAAAAGATTAAAAGAGGTTGCTAATAAAAGTCTGTGTTCTTTTCCTTTTTATGGCCGGAGAAAAAGTGAAATGGCAATAAAGGACATTGTACTTATCGGAGTCAGTTGTTGTTGTTTTCTTTGACGGTGGGAAAGTGAAGACTAAGAAAGGAAAATTGGAAAGAGAGGTAGTACGAATGTGTAACGCGCCCTTACGTCCTTGTCGGCAAATTAAATTTTCTTATATCACATTGCGATGAGATCCTTCAGATTCGTTCACATGTCGGACTGACTTGACCAGTCAAGGGACGTGGTTTAAGTAGTGAAATTTATCACGTGACTGGATCAAAACCACATATCTATCTATCTATCTATCTATCTATCTATCTATCTATCTATCTATCTATCTATCTCAGCCTGATCATATCTATCTATCTATCTATCTATCTATCTATCTATCTATGCCTTTTTGATATCTATCTATCTATCTATCTATCTCAGCCTGATCATATCTATCTATCTATATATCTATCTATCTATCTATCTATCTATCTATCTATCTATCTATCTATCTATCTATGCCTTTTTGATATCTATCTATCTATCTATCTATCTATCTATCTATCTATCTATCTATCTATCTATCTATCTATCTATCTCAGCCTGATCATATCTATCTATCTATCTATCTATCTATCTATCTATCTATCTATCTCAGCCTGATCATATCTATCTATCTATCTATCTATCTATCTATCTATCTATCTATCTATCTATCTCAGTCTGTTCATATCTATCTATCTATCTATCTATCTATCTATCTATCTATCTATCTATCTATCTATCTATCTATCTCAGCCTGATCATATCTATCTATCTATCTATCTATCTATCTATCTATCTATCTATCTATCTCAACGCATCAAGATGAAGTAGATATAGCTTAGACCCTTTAAGTATGCACTTTTTCCATAGATGTTGATGTAGTATCGTATTTGACGTGTATTTGCAGATATTAAGAGATTTAAAAGAATCTCCTCAAGGCATTTCTTCCTTTTTAATTAGGGTGAAATTTATAAAATCGAAGTTATGGGCAATTTTGTTCTATGCTTTGCGGGCGAGTTCAAAAAGCTGTCCCAAAATAGATCTCTCTTATGTTCATCAATGCAGGGTTTTAGATTTCTTGATGTCGCACCAATGTAACTATTTCTACATTATAAGCACTTTATGACATAAATCCCGGCATTTAAAGTGGTGTTTGATCTATTTTTTCTTCATAACAATTTGGTGGAGATGATTATAAAACCCCCTAGTGTTGCGGAAAACTAATTTATTTTCAGATGTTGTAGATAGAGTATTGATGGGTAAGATGATGAATTTTGTATTTATTATATATATATTAGAATGTGCGTTGTGGTGCAGTGGATATCGACTCGGAACGACAAATCAGGGAGCCAAGTTCAAATTCCAGTTGAATTCATGGCATTCACTTACACACAAACACCTTTGGGAAAGGTATTAGTCCGTCCCTTCTCTCCAGTTATGGGTTAAATAACAGGACAGATTAGGTTCTATAGCCTTGGTTAGCAACCAGTCTACCGTAGAAAGCAATGGCAACCTACTGCGGGATAATCTTTTGCCCAGTCCGTCATGTCACTTTCGAGACATGATCGCCCAAAGCGTGTATCACGTGTGGCACTTAACTGATTTATTATATTAGAACTTTGGTCTTCGGTGTTTTCTTTTTGAACTTGTGGACTTTACCTACTCGTTTTCTCTCATTAAGGATGAAATGATGTGGTTAGTAAAGAAGTCTAAACGTTTGTTCAATATATTTCTCTTCTTCATCTAGGTATTTTGTACTGCAAATACTAAGGGGTCTGAGGTAGAATCCACTTATCAGTCCTGATTTTATATTTTGTTCGTGGACTAATCAATGTCATATAGTCGGTCAGTTAAGTGCCATACGTGATACACGCTTTGGGCGATCATATCTCGAATGAGCCATGACTGACTGGGCAGAAGATTATCCCGCAGTAGGTTGCCATTGCTTTCTGCGGTAGACTGGTTGCCAGTCAAAGCTACAGAACCCAATCTGTCCTGTTATTTGATTCATAGCCAGATTGAGAAGTTATGTATTATATTATTAAGTATTAATTAGTGGGGGATCAGTTTATTACTTAATAATAATAGAAAATAAACCCCCCACTTTATGCTCAGTAGAAGCCTTAATCATGTTTCTAACTATTATATTCAGTCAGTCAGTTAAGTGTCATACGTGCTTTGGCGATCATGTCTCGAAAGAGACATAACTGACTGGGCAGAAGATTATCCCGCAGTAGGTTACCATTACTTTCTGTAATAGACTGGTTGCCAGCCAAGTGTATAGAACCCAATCTGGCATGTTATTTAACCCATAACTGAAAGGACGAGACGAATTAATACCTTTCCCAAGGGTATTTGTGCGTAAGTGAATGCCATGAATTCAACTGGAATTCAAACTCGGCTCCTCAAAAAATGTCATGTAGGGTAATTAAAAATCTTTACTTTTAGAATCGCGGCCTTGTGGGTGATGAATTATTTTTTCCTCCGTTCCAACAGATAAAACGTTTCTAAACTTACGCTATTCGATCGCTATTTCTAAGGCAAATATTCAGATGAGCTATTTTTCTGAGTTCAGACTCTCAAAGTGAGGAATCACCTTACCGAGTACACTCATCTTCATTCTTATTGTATTCTTTTATCAAAATTATGACTGAGAAAGAAACTCCCGAGCGAATGCTTCTCTTACTACTATAATCTTCAAGTCTAGGATCAACTTTTATCTATCCCCCATATCCTTATACGACGGACCGCTTATTTCCTCTGTTTACGCACGTACAACAATCTCGTTCATTAACTTGAGTGGCTCTTTAGGCTTGTACTTGGGGAATAATAAGAAAACTAGATTCATATGTTTCTCACCAATCTTGCTTCCCTGGGGTCAGGTTACTGATGATGTGGGGTCTTTGCTGATGACGTAGGTGTTATTTTATTATTATTATTTTTTTTATAAGCGTGTGGGCCCCAAGCAAGGCATTTTACTGTCACTGTTGTGCAGTTTACATAGGAGGAACGTTATGAGAATGAGTGACAGGTTACAGGGGGTGTCAGGAAGAGAGTATGAGAAGGAAGAAATACTGATGAGAGTGGGGTGGACGGAGAAAAGAGCATGAGCGAGAGGATGTAAGTTAGTGAGACAGGAGATGACTATTGACTTTACATTTAAATTCTTGGAGATTATAGCTGTCGAGAAAGCAAGTAAACGGAAGAGAATTCCACAGGGGGGAAGTGCGAGTAAAAAAGCTGATGGAGTAGAATTTGCGTTTACAATTTATCGGTTTCACAGTAAAAGGGTGGGACCTAGTTGCTAATCTTGTGGCTCGAGGAAATTCAGATATAGGGGGCACCAGTGAGCTAAGTTCATCGGAGCAGAAGCCGTGAAAGTATTTGCAGAAGAGACACAAGGAAGCCACACTACGTCGGTGAGAAAGCGACTGTATCCTAGTCGCCAAGTCGGGATCGATCACATTACAGATTCTCCGTTGGATTTTGTCAAGGGCATCTAGGTGGATAGCAGGAGCACCCGATGAGATATGGCAGCAGTATTCAATGCACAGGCGGATGGTAAAAGAAGGATTACTGTGGTCATAAAGTGAGGGATCAGTTTATATATTCATTGTAATGTAGAATTGATCCCCCACTTTATATCCATCTCATAATAGTAAAGAATTTTTTTTTTTTTAAATAATCATATCGCCCCAAGCTAGGTTCATTGGAGCAGAAGCCATTAAAGTATTTGTAGAAGAGACACAGGGAAGCCGCACTGCGTCGGTCAGAAAGCGACTGTATCCTAGCTGCCAAGTCGGGATCGATCACATTAAGAAATTAGTCAGTCATTTAAGTGTCATACGTGATACACGCTTCGGCAATCATGTCTCGAAAGAGACATGACTGACTGGGCAGAAGATTATCCCGCAGTAGGTTGCCATTGCTTTCTGCGGTAGACTGGTTGCCGACCAAGGCTATAGAACTCAATCTGTCCTGTTATTTAACCCATAGCTGGAGGGAAGAGAAGGATTAATACCTTTCCCAAGGGTATTTGCGCGTAAGTGAAAGCAATGAATTCAGCTGGAATTCGAACTCGACTACCCGATTTCTCGTTCCGAGCCGATATCCACTGCGTCACAACGCACATCCCATTAAGAAAAAATCAGCACCTTTTATTAAGTGTTTCAAGAAATAGGAGCCAAGAAAGGAACATAAACCTTATCTTCCTTGAATCGACTGTAAAATTTCAGGATGTGAAATGAGTAACTACTAAACGTTTCAAATACATCAGTGTATGGATTAGTTATATAAATTTTAATACACGAGATAAGGAAACTGAACATGGAATAGGCTGCGCTAGGATTAGTTTCAACCAACACCGCAAATTACCACAAAGCCAAGTAGCCAAGTTATATCCTTAAATATATTTGTCAGGTGGAGATTTTCATGCAGGTGTCAAAATGTCAGGTGGAGATTTTCATACAGGTGTCAAAATGTCAGGTGGAGATTTTCATACAGGTGTCAAAATGTCAGGTGGAGATTTTCATACAGGTGTCAAAATGTCAGGTGGAGATTTTCAGACAGGTGTCAAAATGTCAGGTGGAGATTTTCATACAGGTGTCAAAATGTCAGGTGGTGATTTTCAGACAGGTGTCAAAATGTCAGGTGGAGATTTTCATACAGGTGTCAAAATGTCAGGTGGAGATTTTCATACAGGTGTCAAAATGTCAGGTGGAGATTTTCATACAGGTGTCAAAATGTCAGGTGGAGATTTTCATACAGGTGTCAAAATGTCAGGTGGAGATTTTCAGACAGGTGTCAAAATGTCAGGTGGAGATTTTCATACAGGTGTCAAAATGTCAGGTGGAGATTTTCATACAGGTGTCAAAATGTCAGGTGGAGATTTTCATACAGGTGTCATGGTGCCAAATACTTTTAGAAATACATGGTGAATAATAACGTACGAACACATTTTAAATTCAAGATGATAAAAATGACATAGAGAACCAAATATATTTATTACATGACTAATATCCAAGATTATCAGACTTCTTGTTACAGGTATCGGATATCTCTATTACTGACGATGGGGCCCCATGATGTCGTGGACTCCAAAAGAAATTGCATGCGCACGTTCTTTTCTTGGTGGTAACCATCTTAGGGATGTTAACTTAAAATCTTAGATATTAAGTTGAACTCTTGTAAAGCCACAGAGACGCAGAAACAAGGATAGTAGATAGCGATTGACATTGCATTTAAATTTTTGAAAGTTAAAGATGGCTGAAAAAGTATGGATCCGGAATGGGTGTTTTTACAAGCCAGAAGTGTAAGAAAAAAAACTGTCAGCATAAAACTTACGGCTTTATCTAGCCAGATCAACTGTAAATTGGCGAGACCTTAGCGCCAGTCTAGTACTGCGCTTAAATTCGAAGAGTCTATGCTCCATAGCGAAGAGCTCATCTGACCAATTGCCATGAAAGCATTTATAGAAAAAGCAAAGGGAGGCAACCTGACGGCGGTGGGAAGGTGACTGAAGTCGAGACGCCTGATCGGGCCAATAAAAAGAGGAAGGAACAAAGCCTTTACAATCCATGAACTCTAAACTTCTGCGGATATTTTCAAATACCTACATTACTACTACGAACAATTTTAACGACAAAACTGCATGAATTTTCTCAATGAAGATTTTTATTTTCGCTCTCACTTATATACAACCACTTTCCCAGAGGTATGGTTCAAAATAACTTCGAGCAAACGAAGTCTGTAGGTCTTCGTTGGGACCAAACTTATCCGAACATTGCGGATTGGTGCTCAGTCAATTAAGTGCTATAAGTGATACACGCTTGGGCGATCATGTCTCGAAAGAGACAAGAGTGACTGGGCAGCAGTTTTTTTTCCCGCAGTAGGTTACCATTATTTTCTGCAGTAGACCCAAACTCTCCTGCTATTTAACCCATAGCTAGAAGGAGAAGCTGTGAATTAATACTTTTACCAAGGGCAATTGTGTGTAAGTGAATGGAATTCAAACTTGGTTGTCTGATTTCTCGTTCCGAGCATCCACTGCATCACAACGCAATCCGGTTTTCTTCTTCTATGTGCCCTGTCCCTTCAGGACGTAGGCGATCATGGCTTTCCACGTTTCCCTATCCCTGGTGGCTCTGAGCAGGCCTTCTCCTGTTACACTGTGCAATACTCATTCTGTCATCTACCTGATTAGGTCCTTCAAATATGTTTTCTGTTGCTTTCCCTTGTCTCTTTTTCCCTCTACTTGGCCTGTTAGTATCAGATTCTCCAAGCCCTCTTTCCTCATTGCGTGTCCCAGGAACTTCAGCTGTCTCTTCCTGATGCTCAGTATTAATTCCCTTTTTGTTTCCATCATTTCCAAAACCTCATAATTGCTAACATGCTCGATCCATGATATTCGCAGCATCCTTCTGTAGAACCACATTTCAGTTGCTTCAAGTTTTTCCTTCATCTTTGATGGTATTGTCCAGCATTCACTGCCATATTGAAGGACTGACATCACAAAGCAATCAAGTACTCTCTTCCTTGTTTCTAGCGAAATTGTCCTGTTTCTTAATAATTTACTCAACTTCTGGAATGCTTCCTTCGCCATGCCAATTCGCCTTCGGATCTCTGTGTCGCACTTTCCGTCTTCTGTTATAACGCTTCCCAGGTATTTAAATTTTTGTACCTGCTTGATTCTGGTATCCCCGACCTGTATTTGGCATTTTGGGCTGCCCTTTTTACTGATGACCATACATTCGGTTTTCGTGCAGTTTATTTGTAGTCCTTTCTTGTTACTTTCTTCTGCTATCTTCTGTAAGAGGTCTTATTACAGAATCTAAACATAAGGAGATTTTCTAAGCGTAGAATAAAATATGAGACATCCAGTGAGGATCGAACTCACTACTTTATTGTAATGGTTCTGGCTATCCATTACACCACCTACAGAATCTAAAAATAGGAACTGTATTAAAGAACAGAAACCTCATCCATTCAAGACTCTCAACAGCAGCAACAGCTGAAATGAATAGCAAATGTAACTAGAAGAGAAAATGCTAACATCTTTTTTTTTAATCATATAACCCCAAGCAAGGCGATAACGCCACTGATGCGCAGGGGGCTACGTAAGGGTAAAAAGAATGGAAAAGAGAAACCACATCCTAAACAGGGAACAAGGGATGAGCCTCTTCACCTGTTCAATAGACGTGGGTGGAGTGTGAATCGGGCGATAGTTTAGTCTATCTACTCCAATTGAAAAAAAAAAGAAAAAAGAAAAGAGTGAAAAGATTGGAAAAGAGAAAACCGGAAACCGCATCCCAAACAAGAAACAAGATATGAGCCTATTCACCCGTTCAATAGACGTGGGAGGTTTGTGAACCGGGCGATAGTTTAGTTTAGTCTATCTACTCCAATTAAACATAATCATAATTGCTGATGTTCCACACAACTTCAAACAAAAAGCTAGGAAAGAAACAACTAGAAAGATCGATAACAATTAGTGGACTTGAAAAACTTATTGTTTTAAGAGAAATATTTTATAAATTTAAACCGAAAATAGCACTGGCTGTTCGGTTAATGAATGTGTAGAGTGCTCCGTCATGCTTGGTTAATTGGCCTTGTGTCAAATACGTACGAAGTCCCCACAATTTAAATTTCAGAAGGTTGAAGGTTGAAATGTGAAAGGATAAAATACCTCGTGTGTATATTAAAGCAAGGATTTATTTACAGAATGAAAAAGTTCAAGAAGAAAGATATAAGTGAAATTCGGTAACTGAACATTATAATATGTTTGCGAAAAGAAAAATGTTAATTGAAAAAATTCATACAGTTAAAATTGTTCGTGGTAGTAATGTAGGTATTTGAAAAATGTCCGCAGAAGTTTAGAGTTCATGGATTGTAAAGGCTTTGTTCCTTCCTCTTTTTAGTAGGTCGCGACAGGTTGAGAGAAAGAGAAGGCAAAACATAAATGAGTGGTACTTAACACGTGTCTATTTTGTCGTTGTGTTGTCCTCTTTAGCGAAGAAGAAAAGGACGTTGGTAGAAAAGGGCGAATGAAACCGTGACGTGCCCTGCGTCCGGCTCGGCTTCTTGAATTTTCCTTCGTTACATTGCCACGAGGTTGTCAGCTAACCGCTTCCATGTCGGACTGCCTTTGACAGGTTAGCGTTGTGGTCTTTATAGTCAAACTTATTATTATTCCGGCTGCAGCGAAGCTTTTTACCGCTAGGCAAATCTTTATTTATTTTATTTGTTTTTCAATACTTTCACGGCTTCTGCTCCGATGAACTTAGATCACTGGTGCCCCCTAAATACGAATTTGAACGAGATACTAGATTAGCAACTAGATCCCACCCTTTTACAGTGAAACTGATAAAATGCAGCCCTAACTTCTACTCCAACAGTTTCTTTCCTCGCACTTCCCGACTGTGGAATTCTCTTCCACACGATTGCTTCCCCGACGGATACAATCTCCAGGGGTTTAAATGTAAGGTCAATAGACACCTCCTAACACACTAACCTGCTCCCATTCTATCAAGCACTCTTCCCATCTGCCCAGCCCTCATCCTCGCTATTCTTACTCATCTGTCACCTTCCTCCTGACATTCCCTATGTCTAACCACTCATTCTCTTTACCTTCCCCTTCCCTAAAAAAAAAAAAAGGCGTGAAAATGTCATTTATAAATTTTCTGTTTTTAATACAATCAGCATTCAGTATTAGCTTTTCCCACTGACTTAGTTGGGTTTTTCCAAAGTCGTTTGAATCCCTTTTTGCGGGTGTGCAATTTATTTTTGTGTGTTTTAGTTGGTTAATGGATTATACAGGATTTGTATCTTATAAATGTCAAATGTTTCCTCATAAGGAAACAGGTAATATTACGAGTACCATTTTTCGAAAAGAAGAACAAATATTATTATTTCGAAAGCTCTCCATTTATTTAGCCTTTTTGTTAATAAATAGCCTGAAATCTTCTGTTTTCTAACAAAGGTATTCCCATAGAAGTGTTAACACATTTTACTCACCTGTAGAAGATTTCATGTAAGTACTGACAGGTATGTTGAACATGTGGAGAGCGTATGAAATTATAATGTCACTTCTGATTTTCTAACTGTTACTCCATTAGAAGTGTGAAAATCTTTTTTAAAAGCTTACATCCATAGAAAAGCTTTCGCGTTCATTTTCCCAACACCAGCATCTTTTATTCTTTCCTCTTCAAAATCTCAATGGAAGCTACTTTTTTCCCCCCTGTTCTTAGTGATATTATTTATTCGTTAGCCGCTTTCTTTTTTGGGTTGTTGCAGATGGATATCGCCGAAAGGAAAACAAGCGGGAAACAATGACTGAAAGGAGTTCACGTTTCATTCTGTCCATCTTTTCGACATAATTTCAAAATTGGGTGATTTTTATACAGGATGGAAGTTGCGTAAATGCACATTCAATTCGTTTATATTTGATTTAGTCATGTTATCTATCACTCTAGTGTATACGTTTCTTTGTCTTTGCATATTTCTATCTATCTATCTATCTATCTATCTATCTATCTATCTATCTATCTATCTATGTCTGTTGACATCTATCTATCTATCTATCTATCTATCTATCTATCTATCTATCTATCTATCTATCGCCATATCTGAACAGTACTAAAAATAAGAACGAAAGAATTATCGGTTGGGACGATAAAAAATTACCCCGTAAATAAAATAAACGGTTCAGTTCGAAATTTCCTGTGGGTTTATCGGTTCGACAATCACCTGACGAAGGCGTGGTGGCACAATGGCCGAAACGTTGTAATAAGAACAAAGTTGATGACAATAATCCGCGTGTAAATAATAAGTTGAAGTTTGATCTGAAATTTCCTTCGCAAAATGTTCGCTGAATTAAGTGCATTGACAAAGAAGATTATGTTGCAAAGTAAATATGCTACCTATCTATCTATCTATCTATCTATCTATCTATCTATCTATCTATCTATCTATCTATCTATATATATCATTCTGTTCATTATCTATCTATCTATTTATCTATCTATATACATATATATATATATATATATATATATATATATATATATATATATCATTCTGTTCATTATCTATCTATCTATCTATCTATCTATATATATATATATATATATATATATATAATTCTGTTCATTATCTATCTATCTATCTATCTATCTATATATATATATATATATATATCATTCTGTTCATTATCTATCTATCTATCTATCTATCTATCTATATATATATATCATTCTGTTCATTATCTATCTATCTATCTATCTATCTATCTATCTATCTATCTATCTATCTATATATATATATATATATCATTCTGTTCATTATCTATCTATCTATCTATCTATCTATCTATCTATCTATCATTATGTTCATTATCTATCTATCTATCTATCTATCTATCTATCTATCTATATGTATATATATATATATATATCATTCTGTTCATTATCTATCTATCTATCTATCTATCTATCTATCTATCTATCTATATATCATTCTGTTCGTTATCTATCTATCTATCTATCTATCTATCTATCTATCTATATATATATATATATATAGAGAGAGATGATCATCCACGTATACTGTCTTAATATGTATAGGAAAGAATATTAATAAATAGTTTTGAATTTAAAGACGTACTTTTTTAAACAGTATTTGTTTATTTTTATAGTGTTTTATATTTCAGACCGCCCTCGGTCCTTCATCAGAAACAAGTGATTTTTAAATTAGAATTGGAAACGTATTTTTACGATGGCGTCCTAATACTTTTTTGTTTACATCACGTGGTGTCGATAAACCAATCAGCATGCGGCACGTCCGTTTGTTTATTTTCGGTAAACCAATCAACACGCGGCACGTCCGTGGAGAGAGTCTGTTTGTTTTAGACAAAAAATCTCTTGGAATATCTATTTTTTTGTTTATATCGCGTGGTGTCGATAAACCAATCAGCATGCGGCACGTCCGTTTGTTTATTTTCGGTCAACCAATCAACACGCGACACCTCCGTGGAGAAAGTCTGTTTGTTTTAGATAAAAAATTCCTTGGAATATCTGAAAGAACATTCTTTTTACCTATTGAAATATTTGTAGAGATTCAACACACCTAAGTCCCTGTGTGGATATATATATCATTCTGTTCATTATCTATCTATCTATCTATCTATCTATATATATATATATATATATATATATATATATATATATATTGTGTGTATTTTGGCAGCATCTTTTCATTAATGCAGGTTTCATTGAATAATATAGACAAGTTTTGTCTATTAATTTTGTGTAGGATCCGTTCATACCGTCTGATATACTTGATGGTGATGTCGTTAAAAGACAACAAAAAATCACAGTATTTGTTGAATTTTTTATCGGGTCTAAGCTTTCGGCTCACATAAGCCATTATCAAAGAGTAAATATTAACACACAGTAAACATAGAACATTTAAGCTATTAACAATAAAGATAATTGAATTGAAAATATAAGTCCATCCCTACTGTGGCGGATGGCCGAAGACAGTGACAAAATAGTGGTGTTGTGGTCCCTGGTCTGATTACAGACATTTGAGTACGTTGTTGGAAATATCAAAATTGATTGTATTCAAACCAGGTTTAAATTGTTTAATGTAGAGTGCTTCGAGGATTTTTAGTTTCTGCTTATTATTTTCTTGTTTGAGTATGTACGTGTTATCAACAAGCGTTTTTCTCAGAAGTGTGCGTTGATAACCGTGTTGTTCTAAATGACGGAATATATTTGAATTTTCATTTAAGTGCAACGTCAGACGCCGTGAGAGCGAATTTGTGGTGTGGCCGATGTAGATATTATTGAGGTTGTTAGAGATACATTCTCTAAATGGACATATGAATTTATATACTACATTGGTTTTTTGCAAATCACTAACGGTGGGGGAAGAGTCGTCGCGGACAAATGAATTAGATGTAGTGGATTTAGTGTAATATATAATGAACTTAATTCTTTTGTTAGAGTCTGTCGGAGAAATATTAGTATTTATGAGTTTTTTTAGGATGTTTTCATCTAGTTGGTAGTTGGAGTGCATCTGGCTACGGTATAAGAGAGTGATATGTTTAGGATTGGTTGGGTTAGTATCATATGTTGTTTTTTCCATGTTAAGCTTTTTAAGAAAGTAATGTATTTGTTCATCAACTATGTAGTTGGGAAAATTATTATTGATGAGTGTCTGTTTTATGTTTTTTAGTTCACTATAGAAGATCTGATTTGTAGATGAATTGACTTTTGCACGGTATAATAGATTTTTTATAATGGCTATTTTGTAATAGTGGGGGAATTCACTAATATAATTGAGTGTGGAGGGATTTTTATTAGTGGGTTTTTGATACGGTGAGATAGTAAATTTATTGTTGTCAGTGTCAATTAATATATCAAGAAAAGGAATTTTGTTATCTTTGCTAAGTTCATAAGTAAATTTTAAAACTGAGTTATTTTGAAACTGTTTTTGAAGTTGTAAGATTTCATTAGTATTTTTAATTGATAGTAGGATATCATCAACATATCGTAGATATATTGATGGTTTTGTAAATTTTGCAAAGGTAGTATTTTCATATACGGAACCATAAAAACTCATAAACC
>JBBBDQ010025516.1:32500-52500 GCA_037127315.1 Ascarosepion bandense
TATATCATTCTGTTCATTATCTATCTATCTATCTATCTATCTATATATATATATATATAATTCTGTTCATTATCTATCTATCTATCTATATATATATATATATATATATATATATATATATATCATTCTGTTCATTATCTATCTATCTATCTATCTATCTATATATATATATATAGCTGTTCTGTTCATTATCTATCTATCTATCTATCTATCTATCTATCATTCTGTTCATTATCTATCTATCTATCTATCTATCTATATATATACATATATCATTCTGTTCATTATCTATCTATCTATCTATCTATCTATCTATCTATCTATCTATCTATCTATCTATCTATCTAGCAAAGCAAATAAGTAAATATGGCAAACTACTGCGGGATAATCTTCTGCCCAGTCAGTCATGTCTCTTTCGAGACATGATCGCCCAAGCGTGTATCACGTATGGCACTTAACTGACTGGCTATTTTCACATATACACTTCTATAAAATCTATTTCTATGCATTCATAGTGTTTTGACCCCAGTTTGGGAGTTTCCTATTTTCCCATTGCTGGGACCCTAACAGGTACTACCACTCCGGATCAGGGTGAACCTGGGAGCAACAGCAATTAAGGGGTGGTTTCATGCTCCTCAGAACCTCCCAATCAGAAGCCTTGCTGCCGGATGCAGTTAACCATCGTACCCAGGACTTCAAGCGATCGTTATTATTATTATCTCTATCTTTCTCTCTCACCTATCACCCCTCACCTCCTTCCTCTTCATCGTTCACCCGTCTACCTTTTTTAAAGAGGCAGCAGGTAGAATTACATAGATTTATAATTATCGATTAATTTTATGTGCATAAGTAATACATGTGCGTTGCGGTGCAGTGGATATCGGCTCGGAACGAGAAATCGAGGAGCCGAGTTCGAATTCCAGTTGAATTCATTGCATTCACTTACGCGCAAATACCCTTGGGAAAGGTATTAATCCGTCTCTTCCTTCCAGTTATGGGTTAAATAACAGGACAGATTGGGTTCTATAGCCTTGGTCGGCAACCAGTCTACCGCAGAAAGCAATGGGAACCTACTGCGGGATAATCTTCTGCCCAGTCAGTCATGTCTCTTTTGAGACATGATCGCCTAAACGTGTATCACGTATGGCACTTAACTGACTGAATGAAGTAACTTATATGATGTTCCCTAAATGATATTGGGATTTCAAAAATCTATACAGTAATTTAATATTCAAAATCTGTTATATCACATATAACACACAGATAGATAGATCACACTCATCGAAACTCATTAGGATCGAAGTGGCCCCATATATAATACGATTGTAGAAGTATTCAAAGTTTTCAGCCTTCAGTGTTTCCTTCTCCTAGATTGGTTGCCAGCCAATCCTGTCTATCCAGTTATTTTCTCATAACTGAGTGGAGAATAGATGGTTTCATATCTTTCCTAAGTGAATGTAATGAACTCGACTGGAATTCAAAATCGGCCCTCCGATTCCGCAATCCGAGCCACAATCAATTACTCTACTGTGCCTCCTAATAAGCACACTTAATAAGAAAAAAGAGTTGGATTCATGCCTTTACCAAGGTTATTATCACGTCAGTGAATGTAATGAACTCGAATGGAATTCGAACTCGGCTTTCCGATTCCTCAATCTTAGCCAAAATCCATTACTCTACCGTGCCTTCTAATAAGCACACTTTTGGATTTATGCTTTTCCCAAGGGTATTATCACGTCAGTGAATGTAATGAACTCGACAGGTATTCGAACTCGGCTCTCTGGTTCTTCAGTCCGAGCCACTAACCATTATTCCACCTTGTCTCCATCAATTTTATACAGAATGACAATTCAAACAGAAATTGTGATGGCTGAATGGAACTGGCATAAATGCCCAACAAACAGAATTGACAACATTTTTAATAAACAATAACAAAAGAAAAAAAAGAACAGGGTAAAAACAATACTATCTAAACTTATATAATAAATGGAACTTTGTCTGTGTGTGCCTGTGTGTGTGTGTGTGTGTCCCCGTTACCTATAGACTCCGAAACGGCTGAACTGATTTTCTTGAAAATTTACACAGTTGTACTATAAGCGTTTGCAAGTGTTCTTAGCTAGGTTTTGTGTCGAGGTACGCCCGATAAATATCTAAAATCGATAATAAAAAAAATCAGGTTATAGAAGGAGTGGTCCGATTTTAATCAAATTTGATACACTCATAGACAAAAACATAAGAAACGATATTCAGAAGTTTCAAGGTTGCCGTCCTTACACTAGTGCAGAAAATCGATAATATATATATATATAAAAGACAAGATGTTTGTGTGTGTTTCTGTTTATCTGCCTGTATGTCTGTACTTTTTTCAGCCCTTTTATTTTAGTTTTTGCTTCGAGTTTGGCTCTAAGTAGGTATAATTGTAGTTCTTAGTCTCAGCCAGGATACCATTTACTCAGAGGACTTATTTAGCCTTCAAAATTCAGTTTACGACGAAAAAAACCTATTTGATATCGATACCAGGAAATCAAAATTTGATTTACATCCACTGATTTTTCCTTCAGTCTACTGTTTCGCTTTAACTGGAAACAACTATTGCTTTTTAGTTTTTCGTGCCAACGTCCAAAGAGTCTGAGCTCCAGGACCATGGATTAGTTTTAAAGCTTTCATTACACCCGAGCAACGCCGGGCTATACTGCTAGTGAATATATATATAAACAAATGTAAGCAAAGCAACACAATAATAAGGCAAAAGGTTCACAAAGCAAAAATGGTTTTAACACACAAAATGGCGGATGAAACCGAGAAATAGTCTATCTTATTGGTTAATAAGAAATTCCGGTAGCCATCCGTACTGTTTGTATATAAATTTAGGGAAGGGTATGTTTTTGTAGTTATTTCTATACAGGATTGCAACCAGCACGTCTTATGAACAAATATGTTATCTTCATTCTTACCTTTTTTTTATTTGGATCAAGTAATTTCAGGTTGTCAGTCATCTTCCGGTTAGAGTTTTTGCGAATCGATGTTTTTGGTTCGGAACATTCTGGTGTATTTATTGAGTCAGCAGCTCTTGATAGATTGCAAACTAATGCTCAAAAATGAATTTTGCTTATTAAGCGTGAATTTGTGACTCTATACCTGTGCAAACGTCGTCGGGTTCTAAATAAGTACTTCTTGGAAAGGACCCCCGATCTGTGTTGAATTATAATAAGAAATAGCTCTTAAATTAATGTTTCCAAAACGAAACTACTATCGTTCAACCGCCATAAGGAACTTTTTGTACCTTTCATCAGTATGGATGACGTTAGTCTCTCAGAAAGCAGCACAGTGTGCCTCTTTGGCCTCACTCTCTCAAACGACCTCAAGTGGGAACGACTACATCGAATCAATAACGACATCTACGGCTACGAACTTTGCTTACTATGTCGGGCTTGGAAGTTTTGTTCGTCAGAATCTTATGCATTTAAAAATTTACCATTCGTTCGTGCATTAAGTACTGTTATTGAATATGTGAGCAACTATTTTCAGGAAAATGGGAACAAAAATGACATTTCTACTTCGAAGAGAGTGAGAGTTGAAATTTCTCCGGCACAGAATAAGGAAAGAGGTCTTGGAGAATGGGACACTCACAGGATGTATTGAACGCAAGAGGAACAGAGGAAAGCAGTGAATAGTTTGTCTAAGGAGTTTATAAAATTGTCGGTAGAACGGAGATTATGAGAGTTAAATTTAAGAAAAATTCACTGAGAACTACAAAGAAAAGGAAGTTGTGGAAAGCCATGATTGTTTAGGTCTTATAGGGGCACGGCAGATAGAAATAGAAAAATAATTATTTGTATATTATTACCATAATATCTATTATAGGATTACACTAATTGTCTCCGAAAGAACTTCTGATAATGACCACAAGATGGCATTGCCAAAATAGTATGTGGTTGATTTGTTTTATGGCATATCAACCTCGGTGGGTCATTTATTACCAACTAAATTTTATTTATTTATTGCTGGTAATACCTTTTTCTTTCAACAATTTATTGTTGTTTTTATATAAGTTTTGTGTCTAGTGATACTTTTTTCTTTTCGAGTATCAAGATTCATTGCGATTTGTTTTTTAAGGGCAGGGTCCCCAAGTCCTACCCTATTATTTAACCCATAACTGGAGGGAAGGGACGGATTAATACCTTTCCCAAGGGTACCAGTGCTTAAGTGAATGCAGGGTATTCAACTGGAATTCGAACTCGGCTCACCGATTTCTTTTTCCGAGCCAATATCCACTGCACCACAACGCACATCCGTCACTAAACGCTTACAGCACAAAACAGTATGTAAGAAAGAATATAAACTAGCGGTTTTGCCGGTTGTGCCTTCGTGTGTGTGCGTGTATGTGTGTGTGTGCATGTGTGTATGCGTGTGTGTGTGTATGTGTGCGTGCGTGTGTGCGTGTGCGTGTGTGTATGTGCATGTGTGTATGCGTGTGTGTGTGTATGTGTGCGTGTGTGTGTGTGTGTGCATGTGTGCGTGTGTGTGCATGTGTGTGTATGTGTGTGCGCGAGTGTGTGTATGTGTGTGTGCGTGTGTGCGCGTGTGTGCATGTGTGTGTATGTGTGTGCGCGAGTGTGTGTATGTGTGTGTGTGCGCGCGCGCGTGTGTGTATGTGTATGTGTGTGTGTGTCTGTGTCTGTGCGTGTGTGTGTGTGTGTGTGTGTGTGTGTGTGTGTGTGTGTGTGTGCAAGCACTCGGTAGTGTATAGAGTGGAATGAACTAACCCAAGGCTCGAAATAAGTCTTTAACAACTTTTATTTTATTGGAAACTTTATATACAGTACTGTGCAAAAGTATTAGGACAAGAACTATTTTATCTTTTATGAGGCATCAAAATAATTGCGACAATTTACCAATCGCACCTAGTATATATACAGTAGTGTGCAAAAGTATTAGGACAAGAACTACTTTATCTTTAATGAGGCATAATGACGGAAAATAAACGATTTAATTAAAGTAATTTTATTTGATTTCCTCAACAAATGATTTAGCAAGAAAAAATACTTGTTACAAAATAAATTTAATATTTAGTATAATAGCCTTTTGCTTTGATCACAGCCTTCATTCTGTCAGGCATTGACATCACAAGCTTCTTCAATGTATCTAATGGTATCTCCTGCCAAGCAGCTTGTATTTGTTCCCAAAGTGTGTCTTGCGAAGTAACATTAGATTTATCAATTCAAGAGGGGGGAATAAGAAAAAAGTCAGTCATATCCAAGGATAATAGAATAATGAGTTGTTTCAAAATAACTTGTTTAATAGAAAATAGGAAAAATTAAATATAACTTCTTTTTAATACATTTCTTTAACACCTAGTTTTAAATAATCAATATTTATTAGCAATTTACTTGGCTTTTCACCCTGTATTTGAATTTCAGTGAGGTTTTTAGGAAAATCACCCCTGTCCTAATACTTTTGTACACTACTGGTAGGGTGCAAAAGTGTTAGGACAGGGGTGATTTTAAAATTTATTTTGATGCCTCATAAAAGATAAAATAGTTCTTGTCCTAATACTTTTGCACAGTACTGTAAATAAATGAACTGACTCCCTTTGTAGGGGTTGTTATTACGGGCCACTAGTTTTGGGCTGAAAGCAGCCTATCGGCCTTTTTTTTTCCTTCAACACCGACGAGTCAACATGGAAAAATTTAGCTCGGTAAAACTGAAGCAGCAGCCACATGGTGTCCGAAAATGGAGCAACCAAAAGGAGAGCATAGGATCGAGGATTTCCCAACAGTTGCAGCAAAGCATCAGAAAATTGAACACTCTTCAACCTGAAGACGAATATATTTAGACATCGCAAGAGAATATTAGAAGAACTGTTAACAGAATGAACATTTAATCCCTCCAGTTAAATCCTAGCAAAAACACTGTTTTTTTGCAACCATTTTTCTAAACCTACTTTGTATCTTCACTTTCTTTCTTTCTTTCTTTCTTTCTTTCTTTCTTTGTGCAATATTACTATTTCTTCATTCCTCTCTTTTTTCTTCTAATATTTCATTTTGTCCTTCTTTCTTTCTTTCTTTCTTTCTTTCTTTCTTTCTTTCTTTCTTTTATAAATCCTTTCCTCTTTCCACTTTCCAGAGAGTAAAACACTACGCCTCCTTGGTCTCACACTTTCAGTGGACCGCAAGTGGAATGACTATATCGAATCCATTGCTAAATCCGCTGCTATGAAAGTCGGTTCCCTGTGCAGGGCCCGGAGTTTTTTTTCCGTCTGAATCTCTCCTGCACATTTATAAATCTACCATCCGCCCGTGCATTGAGTACTGTTGCCATATCTGATCGGGTGCCCCTGCTATTTTCCTTGGGCTTCTCGACAAGGTACAGAGGGGGGTCTGTAATGTGATCGATACCGACTTAGCAGACCGCCTGCAGTCTCTCTCTCTCACCGGCGCGACGTGGCATCCCTGTGTCTCTTCTATAAATACTTTCACGGCTTTTGCTCCGATGAACTTAGATCACTGGTGCCCCCTCGGTTCGAATTTGCACGAGATACTAGATTAGCAACTAGATCCCACCCTTTTACAGTGAAACCGATAAAATGCAACCGCAACTTCTACTCCAACAGTTTCTTTTCTCGCACTTCCCGACTGTGGAATTCCCTTCCACATGACTGCTTCCTCGACGGCTACAGTCTCCAGGAGTTTAAATGTAAGGTCAATAGACACCTCCTAACAAACTAACTTGCTTCCATTCTTTCAAACACTCTTCCCACCCACCCAACTATCTATCACCCCACTTCTGACATTTCCTATATCTAACCACTCCTTCTATTTACCTTCCCCTATGTAGCCCCATGCGCAGTAGTGGCAGTGGAATGCTTTGCTTGGGGTGAAATGATAAAAAAAAAGTTTGGTGTTGTCCTGTTTTCTCTCGCCTTCTCACGTCAATGCTCTTTTACCCTTATTTTCTACAAAGGACAAATACTTGGTCACAAAAATTCTAAGGGTATAAAAACCCGCACAATTTAGGCTTACGGCCATATCACGTTGAATACACCGGTTCTCGCTCGATCACCGAAGTTAAGCAACGTTGAGCCTGGTCAGTACTCAGATGGGTGACCGCTTGGTAATACCAGTTGCTGTAAGCGTTTTGTGACGGATGTGCGTTGTGCTGCAGTGGATATCGGCTCGGAGAGGTAAATCGGCGAGCCGGGTTCAAATTCCAGTTGAATACCTTGCATTCACTTAAGCACTGGTACCCTTCGGAAAGGTGTTAATCGCTCCGGTTATGGACCATGCCCTAAAAAAAAACAAATCCCAATGACTCTTGATACTCGAAAAAGAAAAAAAGTATTACTTGACACAATTGGAGTAGATAGAGCTATCTATCGCCCGGTTCACACTCCACCCACATCTATTGAACAGGTTAAGAGGCTCATCCCTTGTTCCCTGTTTAGGATGTGGTTTCCGGTTTTCTCTTTTCTAATCTTTTCACTATTATGTAGCCCCCTGTACATCAGTGGCATCACCGCCTTGCTTGGGGTGATACGATTAAAAAAGAAACAACAAAACAAAAAACACAAAACTTATGTAAAAAACAACAATAATTTGTTGAAAGAAAAAGGTATTACCAGCAATAAATAAAGTTTAGTTAACAATAAATGACCTGCCGAGGTTGATTTGCCATAACAACCGCACAATTTGTAGTCAAAAAGAGAGTGCAAAATAGTGTTATTTTGTAGGGGAAAATTGGATTTCCCAGTTAACAGTTAACAGAATTCTTCCCTTGTAGATGTTTTTAGAGAGTGATTTGTTACCATGAGGAAAGAGAAATCTCAGTATCAGGACTGCTATGTGTTTTCTGCAGCAAGGGTTTTAATTTTAATTTTAATGCTTCCAAAACGAAGCTGCTATCTATTAACCATCACAGACAATCGCGCCTACTCCCCATTCGCAGTGATCAGGCTAGTCTCCCTGAAAACAAAACACTGCGCCTCCTCGGCTTAACACTGAAAACTCACCTCAAGTGGAATGACTATATAGAATCCTTAGCTAAATCCGCTGCTAAGAAAGTCGGTTATCTGTGTAGGGTCAGGAAGATTTTCCCGTCTGAAACAATCCTGCACATATATAAATCTACCATCTGCCCGTGCATTGAATATTGCTGCCATATCCGGTCGCGTGCTCCTGCTATCCACCGAGGTGTTCTTGACAAAATCCAACGGAGAATCTGTAATGTGATCCATCCCGACTTGGCAGCTCAGATACAGTCACTTTCTCACTGGCGCAATGTGGCTTCCCTGTGTCTTTTCTACAAATACTTTCACGGCTTCTGCTCCGATGAACTTAGCTCACTGGTGTCCCCTATGTATGAATTTACTCGAGCAACAAGATTAGAAACTAGGTCCCATCTTTTTACTGTGAAACCAATAAATTGTAAATGCAAATTCTACTCAGCAGCTTCTTTTCTCGCACTTCCCGCCTGTAGAATTCCCTTTCGTTTACTTGCTTTCCCTACAGGTACATTCTTCAAGAATTTAAATGTAAAGTCAATAGTCATCTATCTCACTAACCTGCATCCTCTCTCTTATGCTCCTTTCTCCGTCCACTCCACTCTCATCAGTATTCTCATTTTTCTCTTACCCACTTCCTGACCCCCCCTATAACATGTCACTCTTTTTTATAACTTTCCTCCTATGTAACCCCCTGCAAAACAGTGGCAGTAAAATGTCTTGCTTGGGGCGATAAAAAAAAGTTGTGAGTAGTCTTTGAGCTGGCCTTGATTGTAATGGCCGCTGAAAAGCAAAAGTGGAAAAGAATGCCGGAAATGGTTCGGTCAGCATTTTCATTAGTTCTGGGACTTCCAATTGTTCCCTGCTGATTACTTCCGCTGAAGCGAGCAAAGTAAGGAAGCTCTAACGTGCCACAATAGCCAACCTGCAGGATAATCGTTATATTAAAAAAAAATATCTTTCTTTTTTCTTTTCTCACAGGATACTTTAGAGATAAGACGTATTTCTTTCTTTTATGGGGTAATATTTTGGTTCCTGACAAATATCATGTCGCATTGAATGTAACGCTAAAAATTACACATTTTGCAATGTATAGCATACAATGCTTATTTGATTGTACGCAAGCAAATGTATTAATTCAACAAAAAATCTTCAGAAAATGTAATTCTTTCTTAATCTTATATACAAACCTTCAGGATGTGCGTTGTGGTGCAGTGGATATCGACTCGGAACTAAAGATTGGGGTGCCGAGTTCGAATTCCAGTTGAATTCCTTGCATTCACTTACGCACAAATACCGTTGGGAAAGCTATTAATCTGTCACTTCTTTCCAGTTATGGGTTAAACAACAGGAAAGACTGGGTTCTATAGCCTTAGCTGGCAACCAGTCTACCGCAGAAAGCAATGGCAGCCTACTGCGGGATAATCTTCTGCTCCGTCTGTCATGTCTCTTTCGAGATATGATCGCCCAAAGCGTGTATCACGTATGGTACTTAACTGACTGACTGAATATAATAGTTAGAAACATGATTAAGGCTTTTATTGGGCATAAAGTGGGTGATCGGTTTTCTATTGTTATGAAGTAATAAACGGATCCCCTCTAATTACCACTTAATAATATAATACATATCTTCTCCATCTAAATGAGTCAAATAACAGGATAGATTGGGTTCTATAGCCTTGGCTGGCAACCAATCTACCGCAGAAAGCAATGGCAGCCTACTGCGGGATAATCTTCTGCTCAATCAGTCATGTCTCTTTCGAGACATGATCGTCCAAAGCGTGTCTCACGTACTAAACTGACTGACTGACAAATACAGTGATTTTGTAAGCGTAGATGTGGCACAAGGCCGAAAGTATGGGGCAACCAGTGAAGATTGAACTCACTACTCGACTGCAATGATTCTAGTGAAACAAGTTGCTGACCATTGCTCCACCTCGAGGTACCCAAACCTTACACATATGTAGGTATAAAAATATTTCACATATATATGTACAAAAATGCTTCAGTAGTAATAAACAACGGAAGTAATCATCAGGAAACAATGGGAAGTCTCTCGACTCATGAAAATGCTGACCGAACCATATTCGGCATCCTTTACCACTTTTGCTTTTCAGTGGCCACTAACATCAAGGCCAGCTCAAAGACGACTTACAAAAACATACGATCTCATACATTCACTTTCTTTCACAATTTTTTGTATTCTTTCCGCTTCGTTTTCTCAAACTAATTTTACTTAACTGTTTGTATAGTTATTCATATTCGCATGTTCATCGAAACTCCAATGCATTCATCTCGCTATCAATTCATGAGGTACCCCACTTGTCTGTCAAATAACTTGTGATAATAATCGATATATTGTAGTATATACGCAAATATCTTATGTTCTTTCTTTGTTTACCTACAAGATCCCTTGGAAATTAGAGGTACTGTAGCCATAGGGAGATGGTTAAGGTTTTATTAATTCGGCCTTGTTAGTAGATAGCCTCTTATAAGAGGGGTACAAAACAAGAAAATCAAATAGTATATAGAAACAACAATTATATATATATATATATATATATATATATATATATATATATATATATATACAATTGTTGTTTCTATATACTATTTGATTTTCTTGTTTTGTACCCCTCTTATAGGAGGCTATCTACTAACAAGGCCGAATTATATATATATATATATATATATATATATATATATATATATATATATATATATAAATTACTGTTTTTATAAATAAAAGTAATGTCTTTTGGTTGGTACAAGGTCGTTAAAGTGTTCATAGCAGTAATTTGTTGGAGAGAGTTTATGCGTACGTACGTATGTATGCATTAACGTTTGTTCGTAGAAGTGTCTTTGAAGAGAGAAGAAGTAAAAGGAATCAGCACACGGAAAAGAAGGAGAAGGACGACGAATGTCCGGGTCAAATTGAAGCTTCTCCCGTTATATTTAACTTTATTTTAGCTTGTCGTCTCTGTAGCTTCCATCCCTGACTAACCTTTGAAATTTCTTCTGTTACACTGCCCGATGTCCGTCAGCTAAACGTTCCCAATGCTGTCTTGACCGGTCACAAAATGTCCTTAAGTAGTTAAATCTGGTCATGTGACCGGCTCCCAGAGGCATTTTATTCTTTAGGAGAGAAAAACGCTTGACTGACGTCATCGCTCATTTTTCTATTTCGTATCCAATCAGGATCCAGAATTTTGCTTTTCACACTGACTTGTGAAATTTGCCATGGTTTGGGGTTTTCCAAAATGTTTTTAGTCGTTTGAATTCACTTTTGCGGGTGTGCAATTTTACTTTGTATGTTCTAGTTGTTTTTTTTTTTCAAAATGCTTTTAATTTTTAATTCCTTATTTACCTCTTTTTCCTAAACCAGAGGAATTTTCAATCATCAGCGAACATCATGAACACAACGCAGAATAATACACAACATACAATATCCGAAGCTTACTTGACAACAAACAAGCACATGTCGTAAGCCTACCAAAGAAGCAAATAAAGAACTCTTCGAAAATGTAAATCTTTTACAAGCTTTCGTAGAAACTTGACACCCATTCACGTACGCAGAGAAAAAGGACATTTATGAATAGACATCATCATGCACCCTTTTTTTTTTTGTTCTATCCATTTTTATTTGTTCAGGGAACAACTTATGTAGATTTATCATATAATAATTCTGCTTGCTCCTTCCTTAGTCAGTTAGTTACTTAGTTACTCCGTCCGTTATGCCATTGAAGAAAGATAACACACTTACTCTCTACACTAGTTTTTCCTTCCCCTCTATCTTTTTATAAACGCTACTCTCCTCAGCCTTTCTCTCGCCGTTGCCAAACAGAAGTGTAGTAAAAAGTGAGAGAGTAGGAGGAGAGAGCCTATAGCATTACCGTAGCAGTAGCAGCTTAAGCTGGTGGTTGTAGTAGTAATTTTGTGCTTATGTGTGTGTACTGTACAATATAGTAAAAATAGATAGGTTTGTTGTATCCCGCGACTTAATAACGAAATTTCTGGGCTCTACACCCTTGGCTATTGTTCAGTTGGTCTTGTCTGTTTACAATGGACACAATAGAGCGTACAGTATTTTGGTTATGGTCTGTGCATACGCCGCTTAATATAATATAAGATTACAGTAAAGTAGCTTCTATGGACATTACTTTTATAGATATTTTGGTTATGGTCTGTGTATACGCCGCTTAATATAATATAAGATTACAGTAAAGTAGCTTCTATGGACATTACTTTTATAGATATTTTGGTTATGGTCTGTGCATACGCTGCTTAATATAAGATTACAGTAAAGTAGCTTCTATGGACATTACTTTTATAGATATTTTGGTTATGGTCTGTGTATACGCCGCTTAATATAATATAAGATTACAGTAAAGTAGCTTCTATGGACATTACTTTTATAGATATTTTGGTTATGGTCTGTGCATACGCTGCTTAATATAAGATTACAGTAAAGTAGCTTCTATGGACATTACTTTTATAGATATTTTGGTTATGGTCTGTGTATACGCCGCTTAATATAATATAAGATTACAGTAAAGTAGCTTCTATGGACATTACTTTTATAGATATTTTGGTTATGGTCTGTGCATACGCCGCTTAATATAATATAAGATTACAGTAAAGTAGCTTCTGTGGACATTACTTTTATAGATATTTTGGTTATGGTCTGTGCATACGCCGCTTAATATAATATAAGATTACAGTAAAGTAGCTTCTGTGGACATTACTTTTATAGATATTTTGGTTATGGTCTGTGCATACGCCGCTTAATATAATATAAGATTACAGTAAAGTAGCTTCTATGGACATTACTTTTATAGATATTTTGGTTATGGTCTGTGCATACGCTGCTTAATATAAGATTACAGTAAAGTAGCTTCTATAGACATTACTTTTATAGATATTTTGGTTATGGTCTGTGCATACGCCGCTTAATATAATATAAGATTACAGTAAAGTAGCTTCTATGGACATTACTTTTATAGATATTTTGGTTAGGGTCTGTGCATACGCCGCTTAATATAATATAAGATTACAGTAAAGTAGCTTCTATGGACATTACTTTTATAGATATTTTGGTTATGGTCTGTGCATTCGCCGCTTAATATAATATAAGATTACAGTAAAGTAGCTTCTATGGACATTACTTTTATAGATATTTTGGTTATGGTCTGTGCATACGCCACTTAATATAAGATTACAGTAAAGTAGCTTCTATGGACATTACTTTTATAGATATTTTGGTTATGGTCTGTGCATACACCGCTTAATATAATATAAGATTACAGTAAAATAGCTTCTATGGACATTACTTTTATAGATATTTTGGTTATGGTCTGTGCATACGCCGCTTAATATAATATAAGATTACAGTAAAGTAGCTTCTATGGACATTACTTTTATAGATATTTTGGTTATGGTCTGTGCATACGCCGCTTAATATAAGATTACAGTAAAGTAGCTTCTATGGACATTACTTTTATAGATATTTTGGTTATGGTCTGTGCATACGTCGCTTAATATAATATAAGATTGCAGTAAAGTAGCTTCTATGGACATTACTTTTATAAATATTTTGGTTATGGTCTGTGCATACGTCGCTTAATATAATATAAGATTACAGTAAAGTAGTTTCTATGGACATTACTTTTATAGATATTTTGGTTATGGTTTGTGCATACGCCGCTTAATATAATATAAGATTACAGTAAAGTAGCTTCTATGGACATTACTTTTATAGATATTTTGGTTATGGTCTGTGCATACGCCGCTTAATATAATATAAGATTACAGTAAAGTAGCTTCTATGGACATTACTTTTATAGATATTTTGGTTATGGTCTGTGCATACGCCGCTTAATATAATATAAAATTACAGTAAAGTAGCTTCTATGGACATTAATTTCATAGATATTTTGGTTATGGTCTGTGCATACGCCGCTTAATATAATATAAGATGACAGTAAACTAGCTTCTATGGACATTACTTTTATAGATATTTTGGTTATGGTCTGTGCATACGCCGCTTAATATAATATAAGATTACAGTAAAGTAGCTTCTATGGACATTACTTTTATAGATATTTTGATTATGGTCTGTGCATACGCCGCTTAATATAATATAAGATTTCAGTAAAGTAGCTTCTATGGACATTACTTTTATAGATATTTTGGTTATGGTCTGTGCATACGCCGCTTAATATAATATAAGATTTCAGTAAAGTAGCTTCTATGGACATTACTTTTATAGATATTTTGGTTATGGTCTGTGCATACGTCGCTTAATATAATATATGATTACAGTAAAGTAGCTTCTATGGACATTACTTTTATAGATATTTTGGTTATGGTCTGTGCATACGCCGCTTAATATAATATAAGATTACAGTAAAGTAGCTTCTATGGACATTACTTTTATAGATATTTTGGTTATGGTCTGTGCATACGCCGCTTAATATAATATAAGATTACAGTAAAGTAGCTTCTATGGACATTACTTTTATAGATATTTTGGTTATGGTCTGTGCATACGCCGCTTAATATAATATAAGATTACAGTAAAGTAGCTTCTATGGACATTACTTTTATAGATATTTTGGTTATGGTCTGTGTATACGCCGCTGAATATAATATAAGATTACAGTAAAGTAGCTTCTATGGACATTACTTTTATAGATATTTTTGTTATGGTCTGTGCATACGCCGCTTAATATAATATAAGATTACAGTAAAGTAGCTTCTATGGACATTACTTTTATAGATATTTTGGTTATGGTCTGTGCATACGCCGCTTAATATAATATAAGATTACAGTAAAGTAGCTTCTGTGGACATTACTTTTATAGATATTTTGGTTATGGTCTGTGCATACGCCGCTTAATATAATATAAGATTACAGTAAAGTAGCTTCTATGGACATTACTTTTATAGATGTTTTGGTTATGGTCTGTGCATACGCCGCTTAATATAATATAAGATTACAGTAAAGTAGCTTCTATGGACATTACTTTTATAGATATTTTGGTTATGGTCTGTGCATACGTCGCTTAATATAATATAAGATTACATTAAAGTAGCTTCTATGGACATTACTTTTATATATATTTTGGTTATGGTCTGTGCATACGCCGCTTAATATAATATAAGATTACAGTAAAGTAGCTTCTATGGACATTACTTTTATAGATATTTTGGTTATGGTCTGTGCATACGCCGCTTAATATAATATAAGATTACAGTAAAATAGCTTCTATGGACATTACTTTTATAGATATTTTGGTTATGGTCTGTGCATACGCCGCTTAATATAATATAAGATTACAGTAAAGTAGCTTCTATGGACATTACTTTTATAGATATTTTGGTTATGGTTTGTGCATACGCCGCTTAATATAATATAAGATTACAGTAAAGTAGCTTCTATGGACATTACTTTTATAGATATTTTGGTTATGGTCTGTGCATACGCCGCTTAATATAATATAAGATTACAGTAAAGTAGCTTCTATGGACATTACTTTTATAGATATTTTGGTTATGGTCTGTGCATACGCTGCTTAATATAAGATTACAGTAAAGTAGCTTCTATAGACATTACTTTTATAGATATTTTGGTTATGGTCTGTGCATACGCCGCTTAATATAATATAAGATTACAGTAAAGTAGCTTCTATGGACATTACTTTTATAGATATTTTGGTTAGGGTCTGTGCATACGCCGCTTAATATAATATAAGATTACAGTAAAGTAGCTTCTATGGACATTACTTTTATAGATATTTTGGTTATGGTCTGTGCATACGCCGCTTAATATAATATAAGATTACAGTAAAGTAGCTTCTATGGACATTACTTTTATAGATATTTTGGTTATGGTCTGTGCATACGCCACTTAATATAAGATTACAGTAAAGTAGCTTCTGTGGACATTACTTTTATAGATATTTTGGTTATGGTCTGTGCATACGCCGCTTAATATAATATAAGATTGCAGTAAAGTAGCTTCTATGGACATTACTTTTATAAATATTTTGGTTATGGTCTGTGCATACGTCGCTTAATATAATATAAGATTACAGTAAAGTAGTTTCTATGGACATTACTTTTATAGATATTTTGGTTATGGTTTGTGCATACGCCGCTTAATATAATATAAGATTACAGTAAAGTAGCTTCTATGGACATTACTTTTATAGATATTTTGGTTATGGTCTGTGCATACGCCGCTTAATATAATATAAGATTACAGTAAAGTAGCTTCTATGGACATTACTTTTATAGATATTTTGGTTATGGTCTGTGCATACGCCGCTTAATATAATATAAAATTACAGTAAAGTAGCTTCTATGGACATTAATTTTATAGATATTTTGGTTATGGTCTGTGCATACGCCGCTTAATATAATATAAGATGACAGTAAACTAGCTTCTATGGACATTACTTTTATAGATATTTTGGTTATGGTCTGTGTATACGCCGCTTAATATAATATAAGATTACAGTAAAGTAGCTTCTATGGACATTACTTTTATAGATATTTTGATTATGGTCTGTGCATACGCCGCTTAATATAATATAAGATTTCAGTAAAGTAGCTTCTATGGACATTACTTTTATAGATATTTTGGTTATGGTCTGTGCATACGCCGCTTAATATAATATAAGATTACAGTAAAGTAGCTTCTATGGACATTACTTTTATAGATATTTTGGTTATGGTCTGTGCATACGTCGCTTAATATAATATAAGATTACAGTAAAGTAGCTTCTATGGACATTACTTTTATAGATATTTTGGTTATGGTCTGTGCATACGCCGCTTAATATAATATAAGATTACAGTAAAGTAGCTTCTATGGACATTACTTTTATAGATATTTTGGTTATGGTCTGTGCATACGCCGCTTAATATAATATAAGATTACAGTAAAGTAGCTTCTGTGGACATTACTTTTATAGATATTTTGGTTATGGTCTGTGTATACGCCGCTGAATATAATATAAGATTACAGTAAAGTAGCTTCTATGGACATTACTTTTATAGATATTTTGGTTATGGTCTGTGCATACGCCGCTTAATATAATATAAGATTACAGTAAAGTAGCTTCTATGGACATTACTTTTATAGATATTTTGGTTATGGTCTGTGCATACGCCGCTTAATATAATATAAGATTACAGTAAAGTAGCTTCTGTGGACATTACTTTTATAGATATTTTGGTTATGGTCTGTGCATACGCCGCTTAATATAATATAAGATTACAGTAAAGTAGCTTCTATGGACATTACTTTTATAGATATTTTGGTTATGGTCTGTGCATACGCCGCTTAATATAATATAAAATTACAGTAAAGTAGCTTCTATGGACATTAATTTTATAGATATTTTGGTTATGGTCTGTGCATACGCCGCTTAATATAATATAAGATGACAGTAAACTAGCTTCTATGGACATTACTTTTATAGATATTTTGGTTATGGTCTGTGCATACGCCGCTTAATATAATATAAGATTACAGTAAAGTAGCTTCTATGGACATTACTTTTATAGATATTTTGATTATGGTCTGTGCATACGCCGCTTAATATAATATAAGATTTCAGTAAAGTAGCTTCTATGGACATTACTTTTATAGATATTTTGGTTATGGTCTGTGCATACGCCGCTTAATATAATATAAGATTACAGTAAAGTAGCTTCTATGGACATTACTTTTATAGATATTTTGGTTATGGTCTGTGCATACGTCGCTTAATATAATATAAGATTACAGTAAAGTAGCTTCTATGGACATTACTTTTATAGATATTTTGGTTATGGTCTGTGCATACGCCGCTTAATATAATATAAGATTACAGTAAAGTAGCTTCTATGGACATTACTTTTATAGATATTTTGGTTATGGTCTGTGCATACGCCGCTTAATATAATATAAGATTACAGTAAAGTAGCTTCTATGGACATTACTTTTATAGATATTTTGGTTATGGTCTGTGCATACGCCGCTTAATATAATATAAGATTACAGTAAAGTAGCTTCTATGGACATTACTTATATAGATATTTTGGTTATGGTCTGTGTATACGCCGCTGAATATAATATAAGATTACAGTAAAGTAGCTTCTATGGACATTACTTTTATAGATATTTTGGTTATGGTCTGTGCATACGCCGCTTAATATAATATAAGATTACAGTAAAGTAGCTTCTATGGACATTACTTTTATAGATATTTTGGTTATGGTCTGTGCATACGCCGCTTAATATAATATAAGATTACAGTAAAGTAGCTTCTGTGGACATTACTTTTATAGATATTTTGGTTATGGTCTGTGCATACGCCGCTTAATATAATATAAGATTACAGTAAAGTAGCTTCTATGGACATTACTTTTATAGATGTTTTGGTTATGGTCTGTGCATACGCCGCTTAATATAATATAAGATTACAGTAAAGTAGCTTCTATGGACATTACTTTTATAGATATTTTGGTTATGGTCTGTGCATACGTCGCTTAATATAATATAAGATTACAGTAAAGTAGCTTCTATGGACATTACTTTTATAGATATTTTGGTTATGGTCTGTGCATACGCCGCTTAATATAATATAAGATTACAGTAAAGTAGCTTCTATGGACATTACTTTTATAGATATTTTGGTTATGGTCTGTGCATACGCCGCTTAATATAATATAAGATTACAGTAAAATAGCTTCTATGGACATTACTTTTATAGATATTTTGGTTATGGTCTGTGCATACGCCGCTTAATATAATATAAGATTACAGTAAAGTAGCTTCTATGGACATTACTTTTATAGATATTTTGGTTATGGTCTGTGCATACGCCGCTTAATATAATATAAGATTACAGTAAAGTAGCTTCTATGGACATTACTTTTATAGATATTTTAACAAAATATATATCTCTCACTACATATCTCTTCATCGTTTGATAATTTCATAACAATCTGCTATGCAATACGATTTTCGTGTTTCATCGTTTTCTTTTCTCTCGAATGTTTACTTTCTTTATTTCATTGATTTTATATTCTAATCATTTTACAACTCGTTCTTAGAAGAAAAAAGTTTTTCATCATTGCTTTCTAATTAATAATTATGGTCTTTAATTAACAAAATCATTTCCTGCTGTTCTGAACAATAATCCTATCTCGCCACCCTCATCTGGATAAGCAGCCATATTGGCGACTGCTTCTTACCGATAGGGGGCGCTAAAGTTCTATTAAATGGCTGACGTATCGAGACCAGACGATTTTGACAACACACCTCGCTGCGAAAATATTTTTTGGTGAGTAATTAATAAGCAAATTCTTTTAATTATGAACGCTATTGAAATAAAATGGACGTTCATTCGATTATTTATTTTTCTTTTACTACGAAAAAAAGACGAGTATTTTTAGCTTGTCATTTAATACAAATTTCGATCCAAAACATTCTCCTTCTATCAGCCGTGTTTTATCGGGACGATGGTGATCATGGCTCTCCACAATTTCCAGTCTTAATTAATTTTGTCTTTTTGTTATCTCTCTTAAACCTTGTTTCGCTACCCATTTAGTCAAGCCCATTCTTCTTCTTCTATGTGCTATGTTCCTTCAGGACGTTGGCGATCATGGCTCTCCACAATTTCCTGTCATTTGTAGCTCTTAATTTTGTCTTTTTATCGCTCTTAAACCTTGTTCCGCTACCCATTTAATCAAGCCCATTCTTCTATGTGCCAAGTCCCTTCAGGATGTTGGCGATCATGGTTCTCCACTGTTTCCTGTCATTTGTAGCTCTTAATAAATTTTGTCTTTTTGTTATCTCTCTTAAACCTTGTTCCGCTACCCATTTAATCAAGCCCATTCTTCTTCTTCTTCTTCTTCTTCTTCTTTTTCTTCAATGTGCCATGTCCCTTCAGGACGTTGGTGATCATGGTTCTTCACAATTTCCTGTCATTTGTAGCTTTAAAAAAAT
>JBBBDQ010025516.1:57500-75000 GCA_037127315.1 Ascarosepion bandense
CACGTAACAATATATATATATATATATATATATATATATAAACTTATTTATAAATCGAACTTTGTCTGTGTGTGTATGTGTGTGTCTGTGTGTCCGTTACCTATAGACTCCGAAACGGCTGAACCGATTTTCCTGAAGATTTACACAGTTGTACTATAAGCATCTGCGAGTGTTCTTAGCTAGGATTTGTGTCGAGGTACCCCCGATAAATATCGAAAATCGATAATCCAAAAAATCGGGTTATAGAAGGAGTGGTCCGATTTTAATCAAATTTGATTCACTCATAGACAAAGACATAAAAAACGATATTCAGAAGTTTCAAGATTGTTGTTGTTACAGTAGTGCCGAAAATCGATAATATATATATATATATATAAAAGCTTTCATTGCACCCGAGCAACGCCGGGTTATACTGCTAGTTTATATATATATATATATATATATATATTATAGTTTAGAACATGTACAAATTACAATCTACCGCAAAGTGTACATTTTGTTTCGACATTGAAATGACAATGTCCCATTAGGTAGTAAACGCTAGGAAAACAATAGCATTTACTATCTTTTTTTTTTTTTTTTTTTAATCATTTCACACCGAGCAAGGCGGAAACGCCACTGATGTGCAGGGGGCTACATAAATGTAAAAAGATTAATTAGAAAAGAGTGAGGAGTACAAACTAGTTAGAAAGGAACAATAGAAAGCTGAGAAAGCAGGTGCGATGACAGATACATAGGTGGAGAGAAAGGGAAGGTTATACGGGGGTGGGGAGAGAGCTAGAGTCCAGTGGTTAGTAGATGAGTATTGACTTTGCATTTAAATTTCTGGAGGTTGTAGCCGTCAGGAAAGCAAGAATACGGGAGCGAGTTCCATAGGCGGGAAGTGCGAGTGAAGAAGCTGCAGGAGTAGAATTGTCGTCTGCATTTGTGAATGGGTGGGACCCAGTTGCCAGTCTGGTTGCACGAGTAAACACCTGTTGAGGAGGCATCAGTAACTTAAGTTTGTCTGAGCAGAAGCCATGAAAGTATTTATAGAACAGACAAAGGGAGGCCACATTTCGACGATGGGGAAGTGGCTGCAGTCGAGCCGCCAGATCAGTACCTATCACATTACAGACTCTCCTTTGGAGCCTGTCAAGAACACTGAGGAGAACGGCAGGGGCACCTGAACATAAATGGCAGCAGTACTCCATGCACGGACGGATGGTTGACTTGTATATATGCAGGATGGATTCAGGTGGAAAAAACATCCTGGATCAACATAGTGACCCAACCTTCTTCTGATCAGACACTGTCCTTTCAAAGTCGAAGCACAATGTACACTTTGTGGTAGATTGTAATTTGTACATGTTCTAAACTATAATTCATAATAAATATTCATAGCTCTATATTGAGCACTGTTTGAAATTAATGTTTTGAATGATGTTAATATTTTCTTCGTTCCTTATTCACCTGGATATATATATATATATATATATATATATATATATATATATATATATATATGTCTGATTGCGTCTCCTTCGCAAACATATGAGGTATTCACACTAAATTTTACAGCGTAGAATCATTCATTTTAACAAACTCACCTGACATCTTAGCTCTCTGTGAAACTAACCTCGACCCTTCTATCCCTTCTTCTGAGTTTTAAGTTCCTGGTTAACTCCCCCTCTTCAGGAAGGATTCTAATGTCTATATACATGGGCTTGGTGTTTATGTCAGTGAACACCTCCCTCTAGCCAGGGTTACATCTCTTGAATCCCTGGAACATTCTTTCATGTTCTTACGTCTCTCACTTCTAAGCTCGGTTAGCTATCTCTTCTTCCTCTACCGCTCCCCCTCTTCCTCTGATTGTTCGGTACTTGATAGCATCTCTATCAATATCGACAAGGCCATTTCTTCTCACCCATCTGCCCATATATTTGTGTTTGGTGACTTTAACGTCCACCACACCAAGTGGCTGGAAAACTCTGTCACCGACCTTGCTGGGGTCCGCACCATGAATTTTTCAATAACCCAAGCTCTTACACAAGTGGTGAACTGCCCCACGCGTTTCTCTAATAACCCTAACGGAAGGGACTCTTTACTAGACCTCTGCTTCACTTCCATCCCAGACACTTGCACTACCAGGCAGCTCCGCCCACTTGGAAACTCTGACCACGCCGTAGTTTCCGTCAACATCTCAATCCACTCACATTCTACCCAAGAAACCCAGACCAGCAGAATATCCTAATGCTACCAGAGAGCAGACTGGGATTCGTTCCGAGACTTCCTCTGTGACGTCCCCTGGACCAACGTTTCGGTCTTCCTGTCGAAGACTGTGCGTCCGACGTCTCCTCTTGGATTAAGGCTGGCATCGATGCTTTCATCCCTGCCAGGAAATTCCAGCTTAAATCAAATTCGTCTCCCTGGTTCTCCTGCCAAGAAATTCCAGCTTAAATCAAATTCGTCTCCCTGGTTCTCTCCCGCTTGCTCGGCTGCCATTGCCCACCGGAACCATTTCTTCCGGCTCTATCGTAGCCACTCGTCGAACCAAAACAGGCGCCTTTTTGCCTCAGGTTCGTAATAAGTGTAAAAAAGTACTGAACAAAGCTAAGATTGTGTTTGATGCTAGAATGAAGCAATGCATAGCATCCTGTAAGTTCGGCGCAAAAGATTACTGGCGACTCTGCAAAAGCGTGCTCAACAAGAGTAAGACTTCAATATCCCACTAATCAATGAATTTGAGGTTCTCACATCCCCAGCGGACAAGGCTGAATGCTTTGCTCGTAGATTCTCCACCAATTCGACACCGGACTCGTCAGGAGTACCTATACCCGACTTCCCACCTAGAACTAAGGCTTAACTGAATAACGCCCACATTACACCCTCGCTGGTCTCTAAGATAATCTCAAAACTTGACCCTCACAAAGCGAGCGGTGGGGACGGAATCCCAGTCATAGTCTTAAAGAAATGTGCCCCAGAACTCTCCTCTGTCCTCTCTAAACTCTATAACTTCTGCCTATCTGCTTCCTGCTTTCCTGCCTGTTGGAAGTCCTCGTCTGTAGTTCCTATATTTAAGAATACTGGCGAACCCTCGCACTCTGCTAATTACCGCCCTATCAATCTCCTTCCGATCTTCGGCAAAGTTTTCGAAGCCATTATCAACACGGAGGTGATTCAGCATCTCACGGCCCACAGGCTTCTCTCGGACAAACAGTACAGTTTCCGCTTCAACAGGTCTACTGCTGATATGCTAACGACCATTACCGAGTACATATACCAGGCTCTCGACAAGAATGGCGAAGCCCGAACCGTTGCCTTGGATATCTCCAAAGCGTTCGACAGAGTCAGGCATGCTGGCCTTTTATGCAAACTACGGAGCTACGGTATAACTGGACATTTGTTTGAACTAATCCAGTCATTCCTCTCTAACCGCACATTGAAGGTAGTATTAAACGGACAAGCCTCACAAAACTACCATACGAACGCGGGCGTCCCTCAAGGCTCTATCCTATGTCCCACGCTCTTTCTGATCTACATTAATGATCTCCCCGATGCCATTAGATCCCAAGTAGGCATGTATGCCGATGACACCACAATTTACTCTCGCCTCGACCATAAACCCGCTGTGGGCAACAAAGCGAACCTCGCTCCCGAGCTTGAAAAGTACCTCCAATCCATAGTGGACTGGGGTAGGAAATGGCTCGTAAATTTCAATGCTTCCAAAACGAAGCTGCTATCAATTAACCACCATAAACAATCGCACCTACCTCCCATTAGCATGGAACAGGCTTGCCTCCCAGAGAGTAAAACACTACGCCTCCTTGGCCTTACACTCTCGGCGGACCTCAAATGGAATGCCTATATCGAATCCATTGCTAAATCCGCCGCTATGAAAGTCGGTTCTCTGTGCAGGGCCCGGAAGTTTTTCCCTTCTGAATCTATCCTGCACGTATATAAATCTACCATACGCCCGTGTATTGAATACTGCTGCCACATCTGGTCGGGTGCCCCTGCTACTCTCCTCGTGCTTCTTGACAAAATACAACGGAGAATCTGTAACGTGATCGATACTCACTTGGCCAACAGGCTGCAACCACTCTCTCACCGGCGTGACGTGGCTTCCCTGTGCCTCTTCTGTAAATACTTTCACGGCTTCTGCTCCGATGAACTTAGATCATTGGTGCCGCTTAGGTACGAATTTACACGAGATACTAGATTAGCAACTATATCCCACCCTTTTACAATGAAACAGATAAGATGTAACCGTAATTACTACTCCAATAGCTTCTTTTCTCGCGCTTCCCGCCCGTGGAATTCCCTTCCACATGTCTGCTTTCCCGACAGCTACAATCTCCAGGAGTTTAAATGTAAGGTCAATAGACACCTCCTATCACACTAACTTGCATCTATTCTCCCAACACTCTCACAATCTACCCAACCCTAATTATCGGTATCCTTACCCATCTATCACCCTCCTTCTGACATCTATATCTAACCATTCTTTCTCACCATTCCCCCCACCCCGCCCATGTAGCCCCCTGGTGGTAGTGAAATGTCTTGCTCGGGGGTGAAACGATTAAAAATAAAAAGTCACAAAAGACCCTCTTCCAATTTGGCAGGGGTCAAACTTACGTTCAGGTCAACACATACTTAGATAAACGACATATCAAAGCAGACTGATATAATCAGACCGTAAAAATCTCAACTATCAGTCACACATATAAACACCATAATCACACACACACACACATACATGCTTATGATGTTTCTAAGTGAATTTGATGCTATAGGGATATGGTTAATGTTTATTAATTTGGCCTAGTGTGATACATAATCAAACTTATAGGTTTATTCACTTTTCCTCAGAAGGTTGTCAGCAGGTTGGAATGTGTGGAAGATGACTGGAAGAGTAAAATATGCATTTTGCATGTTAAAATAGAAGTTTATTAATAGGAAAGAATAACACGAATTGTAGCTGTTAATGTTCAATGAGAATGTTAAGATCATATTGGTAACTTGTTGGAAAGAGTTTATGCGTATGTATGTATGTTAACATTGAGTAGAATGGTTGAGAATGAAGAAGAAGAACAAGAAGAAGCAAAAGGAATCAGCACACAAGAAAGAAGGAGAAAGAGAACGCATATGCAACATGACCTTACGTCCGGTCAGGTTGACTTGAAGTTTCCTTCGTTACATTTTAGTGTGTCGTCTCTCTCGCTGCTCCCATCTGACTGATTGGCTGACACTGATCGAATCCTTTATAGCCATTTAGTTTTTTCGCACTGGATCGCTAAATCTTCTGGGTCTTTCAATTCGCTCCCATTGGTCAGAAACTCAGTTTAACACCTACTTGCGAAATCCGGTTTTAACTTTTTCTTTAAGCAAGTGGTCAATCCTTTTTCTATTCAGCAAAGCTAGGATTTGACACGTCATTGTGAAGTTTTGTAAAAGTGAAGAAGAAAGTTGCTTTTAATTCTTAATTTCCTATTCATCACAAAGATTTGTCCTCTTTGTAATTGCTATGCATTTGGTTTTCGTAGAAAATATTAATGTTGTTGTTTTCTTCCGTTGTTATTTATCACGTTTGAAAGAAAAAAGTCTATTATGGTTGTCAATAAGGGGGTCAGGGAAGCCGTTGTTCACAAAGATGAATTCTCGTTCTCTCTCAAATGAAAATTTTTAATAACAGCAATTTTATGTTTAAGAGGAGACTTATATCTGTAAAAGTGACGTGGGTGGACGTTGTGTAAGTGTTTGTTTGATAGATTCGAATTAGCGTCTGTATTTTGCGGTCTAGCTTGACGGGAGTTGCGCTCAGATGTAGATCAAAATTTTAGAATGCTAACGACAACTTGAAATCTTTCAGAAAGCCAAAATTAGGAGTGGAAATATATATATTATCACCCCACAAAGTCAGGGATCAGTTTATATATTGATTATAATACAGAATCAATCAACCCACTTTATATTATCTATATCTATATATGTTGCCCCTCCCCTCCCGCCTAATTCAGTAGAAACATTTTACATTGTTATCTTTATCTATAAAAGTGATGAAGGTAGATGTTGTGTAAGTATTTGCTATGTAAATTCATCATAGATTTACTTATTCTTATTATTCATTAAACTACTCGAGTAAAACCGGGCTAAACTGCTAGTATATATATATATATATATCTGATGGACTCTCCCGTCGATCTCGACGTATGAGGTTCCGACAACTCTGACTTCATCCATGCTTCAGCCTCTGATGACATCTAAGTCCAGCAAGGGACTTACAAATCAATCCACACAGAGTGCAAGTGTGCTGGTTATGGGATGCACTTGCAGGTACCAATACAGCCCGCTTGACTCTCTCTCGCTTCTGACTCATACGATTCAGACTGTCAGACTTGAAACGCTGAAGACCATCAAAACAACATGCCTTCCACTCCATTCGATCAGAGACTCTGCTCTCAAGAATGTTGTGAGGCAGATTGAGAGAAATCAAATTACTCCTGATCTTATCCTTGTACCTCAGTAAAAGCCGTCCAACATTTCTCCTACCGCTCTCCAATTGACTGTACATCATGATTTTTGGTATCCTTTCCTCGGTCATCCTCAATACGTGTCCAGTCCAACGTAGTTGGAACTGAATGAGGAATGGCTCTATTCCAGAAATATTACATTTTCTGAAGAGGTCAACGTTGGGCATCTTGTCTCGAATGCTAAGACCACAGATTGACCGCAAACAGTGTTTGTGAAATACATCCAGCTGACGGATGTGAAGTCTATAAGGAGTCCAAGACTCAGAGCCATACAGGAGGATGGAGAGAATAACATCTCGATAAACCACAATTTTCGTATCCAATCGGATACCACGTTCATCCCACAGGCGATGGCGCAACTTCCCAAAGGCATGTGTAGCCCTCGCAATCCTGTTGACAATTTCGTCATCCAATGAACCATCATGATTCACCTTGCTGCCCAAGTAGGGAAAACACTTTGTATACTTAACGGCTTGACCATCCACCTTCAGTTGTCTTTCTGGAAAACGATATTCAGGTGGCTCTGTCCTCACTCCCGCGAGCCATCCACACTTTTTGGAACCGCTGATAGCACAAAAGTCGGTGCAAATGTTTGCCACAGATTATGTGAACAACAGACCTCAGGCTTTCCATATACGAGTTTTCCATCTCTAGGTAGACTACCATCCAAGGCTAAAGAGCAACTACCTGCCCATAAGGTGAGTTATTGCGCGCCAGACACCAACCTGGAATTTATCCTCCGCGGTTTATATATATATATATATATATATATATATATATAAGTGACTAGGGTGGACGCTGTGTAAATATTTGCTATGGAAATTCATAATATGTTTTTTATTCTTATTATTCCTTAAACTACCCGTGTGAAACCGGGCTAAACTGCTAGTCTATATCTATAAAAGTGACTAGGGTGGACGTTGTGTAAGAATTTTCTATGTAAATTCATCATATGTTTATTATTCTTATTATTCTTTAAACTACCCGAGTAAAACCGGGCTAAACTGCTAGTAGATATATATATATATATATATATATATATATATATATATATAAGTGACTAGGGTGGACGTTGTGTAAATATTTGCTATGGAAATTCATAATATGTTTTTAATTCTTATCATTCCTTAAACTATCGGTGTGAAACCGGGCTAAACTGCTAGTCTATCTCTATAAAAGTGATGAGGGTGGACGTTTTGTAAGTATTTGCTATGTAAATTCATCGTATGTTTTTTTTAATTTTTATTATTCCTTAATAACCAAGTAGTTACCCAAGTAAAACCGGGTTAAACTGCTAGTCTATCTCTATAAAAGTGATGAGGGTGGACGTTTTGTAAGTATTTGCTATGTAAATTCATCGTATGTTTTTTTTAATTTTTATTATTCCTTAATTACCAAGAAGTTACCCAAGTAAAACCGGGTTAAACTGCCAGTTGACCAATAAAATTAAGGTGACTAGAATTTTTACTTGTGTTTTTTTTTTTATATAATGAAGTCGTGAAAATACTATTACAAAACTCCATGAGAACATCCAAGAATGGGAATTTATTTTTTTGGCTAAGCTCTTATGTGAAGTTGAGGACATCATTTTTTTAAAATGTAGTTTTTGTTTTTGTTTTTGTTGTCAGCTAAAATGTAAATATTGTCTAAGTAGCGGACGTATATTTTCTGTTTGGTAGCTTCAATGAATGCTGGACAATACCATCAAAGATGAAGGAAAAACTTGAAGCATCTGAAATGTGGTTCTACAGAAGGATGATGCAAATATCATAGATCGAGCATGTGAGCACTGATGAGGTCCTAGAAATGATGGAAACAAAAAGGAAATTAATGCTGAGCATCAGGAAGAGACAGCTAAAGTTCCTGGGACACGCAATGAGGAAGGAGGGCTTGGAGAATCTGATACTAACAGGCCAGATAGAGGGGAAAAGAGACAGGGGAAAGCAACGGATAACATATTTGAAGGACCTGATCAGGTGGATTACAGAACGAGGATTGCACGGTGTAACAGGAGAAGGCGTACTCAGAGCCACCAGGGATAGGGAAACGTTGAAAGTCATGATCGCCTACGTCCTTAAGGAACAGGACACATAGAAGAAGAACTTTTTTAAAAATTGTGTTTTCTACTTGAGGCATATAAAAATTAGGGAAGCATGGATGAAGTTGGTTTTCCAAAATTACTCTGTTAGTTTGCGTGTAAATATTGCCGTTATTGTAAAAAGGAATTTTGGTGGGTCAGTCGATCAAATTTTTTTGAGAGTATTATAATTGATAGACGGTGGTGAGATTGAATTAAGTTTATATACGGAATTAATGGTTATATCGATGGTTTCAGCGACAGGGAAATTACTAAATAAGTTTTCAATATCAGTGCCTGGATTAGGTGGAATGGATTTAAGAATTTGAAGGAATTCGTGAGTTGACTTAATACTATAATTACTAGATAGGTATTGTGGTGCAGTGGATATCGGCTCGGAACGAGAAATCGGGGATCCGAGTTCGAATTCCAGCTGAATTCATTGCATTCACTTACGCGCAAATATCCTTGGGAAAGGTATTAATCCGTCTCTTCCTTCGAGTTATGGGTTAAATAACAGGACAGATTTGGGTTCTATATCCTTGGTCAGCAACCAGTCTACCGCAGAAAGCAATGGCAACCTACTGCGAGATAATCTTCTGTCCAGTCAGTCATGTCACTTTCGAGACATGATCGACCAAGCGTGTATCACGTATGGCACTTAACTGACTAACTGAATATAATAGTTAGAAACATGATTAAGGCTTCTACTGGTCATAAAGTGGGGGCTCGTTTTTCTATTGTTATGAAGTAATAAACTGATCCCCCTCTAATTACTACTTAATAATATAATACATATCTTCTCCCTCTAGCTATGAGTCAAATAACAGAACAGATTAGGTTCTATAGTTTCGGCTGGCAACCATTCTACCGCAGAAAGCAATGGCGACCTACTGTGAGATAATCTTCTGTCCAGTCAGTCATGTCACTTTCGAGACATGATCGCCCAAGCGTGTATCACGTATGGCACTTAACTGACTGACTGAATATAATAGTTGGAATAATGATTAAGGCTTCTACTCGTCATAAAGTGGGGGATCAGTTTATTACTTCATAACAATAGGAAACCGATCCTCCACTAATTACTACATAATAATATAATACATTTCTTTCCACTCTACCTATGAGTCAAATAACAGGACAGATTTGGTTCTATAGCCTTGGCTGGCAACCAGTCTACCACAGAAAGCAATGGCAACCTACTACGGGATAATCTTCTGCCCAGTCAGTCATGTCTCTTTCGAGACATGATCACCCAAGCGTGTATCACGTATGGCACTTAACTGACTGATGGGGTGATAGTATCATCCAGGAATTTTGACAATTGGTATGTGTGTTGGGATCTGAGAAATAATAGGTCGTAATGAGTATCCAGGTTTGAGTATTTAAACGTTACCGTATAAGTATCCAAGTTGATATTCGCATATAATTTTGTTAATTTTCAAGGATCTTACGAAGGCATTGTTAGATGTCATGAGTTTATTAACGTATGTCTTTAGATTTTCGGTGGGGTTATAATTTAGTCTTTTGAATTTTTATTGGTCATCGAGGAAGTGCTGTAATTTTTTTCTGGTAAAGTGTTCTAACCGAAGACGGAAAGTGCAACAGAGAGATCCAAAGGCGAATTGGCATGGCGAAGGACGCGTTCCAGAAACTGAGTAAAGTATTAAGATACAGGAAACGTTCACTAGAAACAAAGAAAAGAGTACTAGATTGCTATGTGATGTCATTTCTTCAATGTGGCAATGAATGTTGGAGAATATCAACAAAGATGAAGGGAATACTTGAAGCAACTGAAATGTGGTTCTACAGAAGGATGCTGCGAATATCATGGATCGAGCATGTGAGCAATGACGAGGTGTTGGAAAGAATGGAAACGAAAAGGAAATTAATATTGAGGGTCAGGAAGAGACAACTGAAGTTCCTGGGACAAGCAATGAGGAAGGAGGGCTTGGAGAATCTGATACTAACAGGCCAGATAGAGGGGAAAAAGAGACAGATGGAAGCAACGAATACCATATTTGAAGGACCTAATCAGGTGGATGACGAAACGGGGATTGCGAGATGTAAAAGGAGAAAGCGTGCTAAGAGCCACCAGGGATAGGGAGACGTGGAAAGCCATGATCGCCTATATCCTGAAAGGACAAGGCACATAGAAGAAGATATATGCCAACTGTTTATAAGCAATTATAATGTGGATATAAAGTGGGGGATCAAATCTATATTATAATCAATATATAAACTGATCCCTTATTTTGTGGCCACGCTAGTTTCTATACATTTATATTATAGATTTATGGGCTAGAGCGGGGTTTTGGTGGTGTAACAGGAGAAAGCGTGCTAAGAGCCATCAGGGATAGGGAGACGTGGAAAGCCATGATCGCCTACGTCCTGATAGGACAACGTACATAGAAGAAGATGAAGAAGAAGAAGAAGAATTCAATTTATCCACAGTTATGCAAGTGTGAGATTTATCGGTTTGTCGGATGATGATGTTGGGGATTGTTTCTTAGTTGTTTAGCCGCAGTTGCATGTCTTGTTGGGATATTGTGGCAGGTGTTGCGTGGAGAACTGTCTTTTAGGCGTTCAGCCTTGAGGAGATCTCTAAGATTTGGGTGGAGTTTTATTAGTTTTACAGTTCTTTTTCCGCCTGAATCCATCTAGCACATATACAAATCAACCATTCGACCGTGCACGGAATACTGTTGTCATATCTGGTCAGGCGATCGTGCTGTTCGTCTCAGTGTTCTCGACAGGCGCCAAAGGAGAAACTGCAATGTGGTTGGTCCCGACCTGGCAGCTCGACTCCAGCCACTTTCTCACCGGCGTGACGTAGCTTCTATATTCTTGATTTTTTACAAATATTTTCATGGTTTCTGCTCCGACGAACTTAGGTCACTAGTGCCTCCTCTACAAGAATTTACTCGTGCAACCAGACTGGCAACAAGGTCCCACCCTTTTACAGTTAAATCGACCAAATACAGGCGACAATTCTATTTCATCAGCTTCTGTTCTCGCGCTTCTCACCTGTGGAACTCCCTTCCATATTCTTGCTTTTCTGACGGTTACAACCTTCAGGAATTTAAATGCAAAGTCAATTCCTGTCTGTTATCCACTTGACTCCTTTCCTTTCTACATCACCCTGTATATCTTGTTCTTTTCCTTTCTCTCTACCTTCGCGAATGTCATCACACCTGTGTTCCCATCCTTCTCTTGTCCTTTCTCTAACACCCACTGTAGCTGGTTTGTCTTTCTATTCCCTCTCCTCCTGCCTAAAATTTTAATTCTCTTATGTAGCCCTCTGTGCATCAGTGGCGGTACCGCCTTGTTTGGGGTGAAAAGATAAAAAAAATCCTGTTTGCGTAATGACTGGCGTAAGATTTCTATTTCAGTTTAGTTGGATTTCATTTAAACACACGGAGAACTACCAATCTCCACTCACCACATACTTGTTGATAACACAAATATAGTATCATCCACATGCAAAAAGAGACTAAGGATAATGGAAGTATTATTAATAAAAAAGAAGAAAAAAAAACAACACTTAATAATGTTAACTATGAACACAGCAACAATATGTGGACCGTGTTCGGAATAAAAAAAATAGATGGCTCTAAACACACATAAACATTACACATATTCAATAACATGTAAAACAAAATCCATCCTCCATAATGGATGAAAGTATTGCCAAAAGCGTTCGGTAAAACAAAACATTTGTGCCATTTTTATATAATTTCTGTTCTGAAAAGATAAAATCATATGATAACATGAAAAAAATACATAAAAACTTAACTATAATACCTTGTCTGTCATTTCCAATAAAACCTACATACATACACACACACACACACACACACACACACACACACACACACACACACACACACACACATATATATATATATATATAATAAAATAAATTTCGATGGATGTTCAAATCAGTTGTATGGCCATTTCTACATGAAATCCCTAAGAGAAATTTCACGCATCATCGGCAACTTTTTATTTCAAAATAAAGCAAGATATATTACTGGCGGAAGTTTAAAAATATATATATATATATACATCACAGAAAAATTAAAAAGGTGGGATTAAAAGAAAGTAGACAGAAACCAATGTCTATTTTTAGATTTTTGGAAAACCTTACTTTTAAACTGAGTTGTAAGTTAAAATTTAGTCTTGTCTGGCTCTAAGAAAAGAGAAGAAAAGAAAGAAGTGGGAAGGGGTTGTTGATAGGGAAGTAAGTCCAGAAAAAAAAAAGAAAAGGAAAGAAAAAGGGAAAAAGAAAAAGATTAAAAAAAATTAATCTCCATAGAAACGTTAACAGACGTGTTGACAAATTTTGTTTTAAACTTAATTAATTAATAATTGGCTTAATAATTTGGTTTAAACTTAATTAATTAATAATTGGCTCTGTAATTTAAATATTAATTACACTCAGCCCTCCACTTTGATCAGTTTGAATATTAATGTAATCAATATTAATTAGGATCGGTTCTTTGGGATTTACCTTACTGTTTTTAGTTTTGGATTAAAGTTTTACACACACACACACACACACGCACGCACACACACACACACACACACACACACACACGCACGCACGCACACACACACACACACAGACACACACACACACACGCACGCACGCACACACACACACACAGACACACACACACACGCACGCACGCACGCACACACACACACAGACACACACACACACACACACACACATATGCTCTCATTATGATTGAGCTCTCTGGAGAGAAAAACTTTAAACTGCTGTGTGTATACACCGCTTATATACAACACGCTAAAATTTCCCTTCTCTCGTTCGATGCGCCAATGGCTTAGAGAGTAGAGACTCCAACTGACACCAAAATTTCGATCTCGGCTTGGAGCAAGTGGAAGTCTAGCCAAACTGATGAGCTGTCATACAGCGAAACAGAGTTGTAAGTGATTGACTAATACCTTATAATCTGATTACGATTGATCTCTCTAGAGAGAAAAATGTTTTAAAAAGTTACCACTTGTGTGATTTACACGTTACTCCCCAGTCCTGAATTGAGTTCTCCCGGTGACTGGCGTTTGTATACACCGCATATATATAACACGCTAAAATTTCCCTTCTCTTATTCCATGTGCTTATGGCTTGGGGGGTAGGCACCCCGACAGACATCAAATCGATCAAGTTTCAATCCTGGATGTTTAGTGAATGTCTAGCCACACTGATGAGCTGTGATACGGCGAAACAGGCTTCTATGTGAATGACATATATATATATATATATATATATATATATATATATATAACTCATAAAATTACATATGTCGTATGGCCACTTCAACAAGTAAAAATCTCACTTCTTCAGCGACAAAATTCTTTATTATGCAAATATAGGACAAAATCAATCATCTTCAGAGAGGTTATTTAGACTGAAATATTATAATATCCACCATCACTAACGATTTTATTTTGTGTTGACATAAAACTCCGCTTGGCAACGGCAAGATGGCTCATGTGAGCCGAAAGCTTAGAAGCAAATCAATAAATAATTATCCAAATGATGGAGAATTTTTGTCTTTATTTTCAACTGAAATTAAAGCCAAAATACGACTTTTAGAACGGCTCATGATTAAACATAATAGACATTCATTGTCTCTTATATTTAACAGCATATATATATATATATATATATATATATATATATATATATGCTGAGGTAAAATTTGCGTGCTATAGGTGTTAATGAATAAGTTTAAGAGGTCCTGTTTAGTGGTCATTTCAAGTCTGAAGCGCCCAATAAATATTGCGGAACTTGAAGAATTAAATATGAATGCAGCAAAACTCTCCGACATCTTAATGAATCATGCAGGCATAGAATTGAAATGCCTTGAAAAAGAGGATGATATTTTGAGCACCACATATAAAACTTAAATAACTAATAAATACAATTTTCTTGTGTGATTATACTTTTAATAAATTATCCCTATCGTGCTCGACTTTTACAGCGCCTTGTAGATAGCGAGCTAGCTAGCTAGCTAGCTAGATATATATTAAGTTGGCTGAAAAAGTAAGACAGATAGATAGACAGACAGACATTAAGTTGTCTGAAAAAGATAGATAGGTAGATAGATAGATATTAAGTTGTCTGAAAAAGATAGATAGATAGCTATTAAGTTGTCTGAAAAAGATAGATAGGTAGATAGATACATAGATATTAAGTTGACTGAAAAAGATAGATATTAAGTTGACTGAAAAAGATAGATAGATAGATAGATAGATAGATAGATAGATATTAAGTTGACTGAGATAGATAGATAGATAGATAGATAGATAGATAGATAGATATTAAGTTGACTGACATAGATAGATAGGTATTAAGCTGACTGACATAGATAGATAGATATTAAGTTGACTGACAGATAGATAGATATTAAGTTGACTGATATAGATAGATAGATATTTAGTTGACTGACATAGATAGATAGATAGATATTAAGTTGACTGGCATAGATAGATAGATAGATAGATAGATAGATAGATAGATAGATAGATAGATAGATAGATAGATATTAAGTTGCCTGACAAAGATAGATAGGTAGATAGATAGATATTAAGTTGTCTGAAAAGATAGATAGATAGCTATTAAGTTGTCTGAAAAAGATAGATAGGTAGATAGATAGATATTAAGTTGACTGAAAAAGATAGATAGATAGATAGATAGATAGATAGATAGATAGATAGATAGATATTAAGTTGACTGACATAGATAGATAGATAGATAGATAGATAGATAGATAGATAGATAGATATTAAGTTGATTGGCATAGATCGATAGATAGATAGATAGATAGATAGATAGATAGATAGATAGATAGATAGATATTAAGTTGACTGACATAGATAGATAGATAGATAGATAGATAGATAGATAGATAGATAGATAGATATTAAGTTGATTGGCATAGATAGATAGATAGATAGATAGATAGATAGATAGATAGATAGATAGATAGATATTGTTGACTGACATAAATAGATAGATATTAAGTTTACTGACATAAATAGATAGATATTAAGTTGACTGGCATAGATAGATAGATATGATCAGATTGAGATAGATAGATAGATAGATAGATAGATAGATAGATAGATAGATAGATAGATCTAGGACTCAACAATGCACAAGGCTTGTCAGTTTAACGTCGCAATGTGTTCTTTAGGTCTTAAGCTATATCTATAAATGCTCTACCTTCGATAAATATAGCAGACTTTAAGCAATACTCATATAAACAAGTTGTTTCATCGTTCCACGCAGACCTTAATGCTATATTTCATTTTTATTTCTATTCAACATGGCCGTTCTTCACTAATGTTTTCTTTTGTTCTTCTGTATTCATTATTTTTCTCCGCGTGAAATAAATGTCACCAGGTGTCGCTGTTCGCTCAAAGAAAGGAACGCTGTGGTTGTTATCATACGAGAGCAGAGAAAAAAGATTCAGTATTTTTTCTTTCTTCAAAAATATAAATAAGGCCATATAATAGAAGGCTGTTGGGCGATGGGGAGAGAGTGAGAAGGGAGAGAAAGAGGGAGAGAAACTGAAAAGGAAAAAGATTAGAAAAAAAATTGACGGTGTTAGAAAAATGATAGAGAGAAACGACAGAATAGAGAGAGAGAGAGAGAGAGAGAGAGAGAGAGAGAGAGAGAGAGAGAGACAGTGGACGAGTGAGAGATTAATAGAACACCGGTGGGAGGGGGAGAGGAAGGAAGGAAGGAAGAGAGAGAGGGGGAAGAGAGGAAAACAAACGGAAAAAAAGAAAAAGATTAGAAAGAGTGATGGTGGTAGCAAAATGATAGAGAGAGAAAAAGAAAGTGAGTGAGATTAATACACTAGTGGAAAGAAGGAGAGAGAGAGAGAGAGAAAGAGAGAGAGAGAGAGAGAGGGAGAGGGAGAGAGGGAAAGAGGGAAAGAGAGGGGAAAGAAATGGAAAAGGAAAAAGATTAGAAAGAGTGATGAAGATTAAAATAGGAAGGGAACGAAAGAAAAAGAGATGACAGAGGGATAGAAAGAAAGAAAGAAAGAAAGAAAACGACAGAAAAAGAATAAGAGAGGAAAGAGAGATAAGTAAAAAAATAGAAATAGATATCGAGAGAAATAAAAAGAACAATAGGAGATAGAAAAATAAAAGAGAGTGAGAAAAAGATAGATAGAGAGAGAGAGAGAGAGAGAGAGAGAAAGAAAAAAGAGAAAGAAAAAGAGAAAGAGAAGTAGAAAGAAAGAAACAAAGAAAGATGGAGATAGAAAGGGAATGAAAAGAGAGAGAGAGATAAAAGATGAATAGAAAGAAAGAAAGACAAAAATGAAAGATGGATATAGAAACAGAACGAAGAGAGAGAGAGAGAGAGAGAGAGAGAGAGAGAGAGAGAGATATAAAAGAGGAATCGAAAGAAAGAAAGATAAAAAAAGAAAGATGGAGATAGAAAGAGAACGAGAGAGAGAGAGAGAGATAAAAGAGGAATAGAAAGAAAGAAAGATAAAAAAGAAAGATGGCGATATAAAGAGAACGACAAAAGAGAGAGAGAGAGATAAAAGAGGAATAGAAGAAAGATAGAAAGAGAATGAGAGATGGAAAGAGAGATAAAATGAAAAGTATAGATTGCTATAGGGAGAAATAGAAAGAAGGAAAAGCGATAGAGATAAAGGAGAGTGAGAAAAAGATAGCCAGAGAGAGAGAGAGAGAGAGAGAGAGAGAGAGAGAGAGAGAATGAGAGCGAAAAAGAAAAACAAAGAAAAAAGAAATCGAAAAGAAAGATGGAGATAAAAAAGAAAGAAAAAAGAGAGACAAAAGAGGGATAGAAAGAAAGAAAGCTAAAAAGAAAGTGAGAGATAGAAAGAGAATGAGA
>JBBBDQ010025516.1:80000-190000 GCA_037127315.1 Ascarosepion bandense
ACTTTTTTTTCCTATTACTACAGATCAAATACCCCAGATCACTAATATATTTTTATTATTATTATTATAAGTATCCCAGATCATGAATATAAAAATATAAACATGATTAAAAATAACGTTAAAACAAATAAATTATCTATCTATCTATCTATCTATCTATCTATCTATCTATCTATCTATCTATCTATCTACTAGCAGTATAGCCCAGCGTTGCTCAGGTGTAATGAAAGCTTTAAAACTAATCAATGGTTCTAGAGGTCAGACTCTTTGGACGTTGGCACGAAAGACTAAAAAGCAATAGTTGTTTCCAGTTAAAGCGAAACCGTAGACTGAAAAAAAAAAATGAATGGATGTAAGTCAAATTTTGATTTCCTGCTATCGATATCAAATAAGTTTCTTTTGTCCTAAACTGAATTTTGAAGGTTAAATAAGTCCTCTGAGTAAATGATATCATGGCTGAGACTAAGAACTACAATTATACCTACTTAGAGCCAAACCCGAAGCAAAAACTAAAATAAAAGAGCTGAAAAAAATACAGACATACAGGCAGATAAACAGACACACACACAAACATCTTGCCTGCCTTTTATATATATATATATATATATATATATATATATATATATATAATCAATTTTTGCACTATTGTAAGAACTGCAACCTTGAAACTTCTGAATATCGTTTCTTATGTCTTTGTCTATGAGTGTATCAAATTTGATAAAAATCGGACCACTCCTTCTATAACCCGATTTTTTGGATTATCGATTTTCGAAATTTATTGGGTGTACCTCGACACAAAACCTAGCTAAGAACACTCGCAGACGCTTATAGTAGAACTGTGTAAATTTTCAAGAAAATCGGTTTAGCCGTTTTGGAGTCTATAGGTAACGGACACAGACTCACACACACACAGACAAAGTTCCATTTATAAATAAGTTTAGATCTGTGTGTGTGTGTGTGTGTGTGTGTGGAGACAGGGTACTGTTGACGCATGCTTTATTTTAGAACTAGTGTCTCTATTGATCAGGATATAGGTTTCTTGACAAGATTACAACCATATTATTTAAATGTTTAATTTTGGATAAATTGAAAAATATACCTGAGACAATGGATGTGCTTTAGGTAAATTGTCCCCATTATATTTTTTTAATTCCACGCAAACGTCTTGATTGTTTTTGACTTGTCGACTGCACAGTATAGTAGGGTCAGTTGGGCACTGTCTGTGTTGAAAAGAGTGCCATAAGGCAATTCACTTCGCCAGAAATTTGGAAACGGCATGTTGTACTGCTTGGCATTCGCACCGGATGCTCTAATACGAACATTTCAGTATTTGGATGTCAATCTGGGAACTGTGCAGAAGATTCTGAAAGAGTTGTATGAGCCTAATTGTGATTACGAAGGTGTTTAGAGTGATCACTAATGATGGCGACTTTATGCCTCCATTTATCTCTACATGGAATCTCAAACTCAGCATGGAGACCTACATCAAGTGTCTTGAGGCGGTAGTGCCACTCTTAATTATTATGTGTCGATGACAGTTGGACAATAGACGCACAAAACGCATTGTATCATCAAAAATGAAATGAGGACAAGGATTATGGCAGCATTGACAAACTTAAAAAAGGAGACTCTCCAAAGGAGATGCATGAGATTCCGATGTCATCTAGATGCCGTGGTTGATGCCAATGACGATTTTATTGAATAAATTTCCTTTTTACTATTTCAAGATATTTTTGTGTAATTTTGGTAAATATATCTGTTAAAATGAGATGTCAGTGTTATTTTCATTTTTGCATAATTTAGACGACAATTTATACATTGCACCCTGAATATGTGTATTTATTTGGACGACAGTTTATCTATCTGACCCTATATATCTGTGTATTTTGAACGACAATTTATCTATCGCACCGTGTATCTTTGAACGACTATTTATCCATCACATGCCGTATATCTGAAGACTGCAGTTAAAGCTAATGGCGATTTTACTGAATCAATTTACTCTAGTATTTCAAGATATTTTTGCGTAATTTTGGTAAATATATCTGTTAAAATAAGATGTCAGTGTTATTTTCATTTTTGCATAATTTAAACGTCAGTTTATCCGTCGCAATCAAACAGACGAAAATTGGAGTCGGAGAAGCGAGTTCAAGTGCCGGACTAGGATAGTGTGAAAATTTGGTAAAGGTGCGTTAAAAAATTGTTTACCCACTTTATCGACAAATTCAGTGCAAATTTGACGGACCCGATGACTAGACGAGATAAATTATCACTCAGCCATAGAGTTACAATAAATTATGGTGGACTGAGTTTTTATTATAGAAAAAAAAAACGTTATAAAGTTATAAATAAATATATCTAACGTAGAGGAGCCCCGAATGCCATTTACAGGCTGGGGATACTAAAATCAAGCAGGTACAGAAATTTAAATACCTGGGAAATGTTCTAACAGGGGATGGAAAGTACACAGCTAAGACATGGCACAAAGCCGAAAGTATGGGACACTCAGTGAGGATCAAACTCACTACTCAATTGTAATGACTCTAACGAGACAAGCTTGCTAACCATTACACCACGTCGAGGTTCCTTGGTTTTAAAAGCGCACAAGGCCACATGTATAGGGCACCTAGGTAGAATTGAACTCACTCCTTGGAACGAGAAATCGGGGAGCCAAGTTCGAATTCCAGCCGAATTCATTGCATTCACTTACGCGCAAATACCCTTGGGAAAGGTATTAATCCTATTAATATTCCTTCCAGTTATGGGTTAAATAACAGGACAGATTGGGTTCTACAGCCTTGGTCGGCAACCAGTCTACCGCAGAAAGCAATGGCAACCTACTGCAGGATAATCTTCTACCCAGTCAGTCATGTTTCTTTCGAGACATGATCGCCCAAGCGTGTATCACGTATGGCACTTAACTGACTGACTCAATTATAATGACTCTAGCTAGACAAGCTTGTTAACGTCGAGGTTCCTTTGTTTTAAAAGCGCAACTTAGATGTGGCACAAGGCCACATGTATGGGGCACCCAGTTAGGGTCGAACACAGTACTCAATTGCAATGATTCTAGCGAGACAAGCTTGTTAACCATTATACTACCTCGAAGTGCCCTCCGCTTACTAAGTATGATGTGTACAATTCATAGTTGTAATCAATGCGACATAAGGCTCCCTGGGGACTAAAATGTCTCTCAGGAGTTAAAGGCATGTTTAAGCAATTTTGGTAAATTTTGGTAAATTTTAGCAGAAGTTCTTTGCTAGACAAGTGGGATGATCCAACAAAAGAAGGAGAGCAGCCAAACTGAAGGAATTACGATTAGGAGCCACAAGGAATAGGGAGACGCGGAGAACCATGATCGCCTACGTCCTGAAGGGACAGGGCACATAGAAGAAGAAGAATATTAACTTTTAACAAGTTATTCTTAATTTGGATGTGCGATGTGGTGCAGTGAATATCAACTCGGAACACGAAATCGGAGAGCCGAGTTCGAATTCCAGTCGAACTTGTTGCATTCACTTACGCGCAAACAGCCTTGGCAAAGGTATTAATCCATCTCTTTTCTCACTATGGGTTAAATAGCACGACCGACTGGCTTCTATATCTTTGGCTGGCAACCAGTCTACCGCAGAAAATATTAGCAACCTACTGCGGGGAAAAATCATCTACCCAGTCAGTCATGCCTCTTTCGAGACATGATCGCCCAAGCAGGTATCACGTATGGCACTTAACTGACTGATCTGGATAAAAGGATTGAATAACAAGACAGATTGGGTTCTATAGCCTTGGTTGACAATTAGTCTACTGCAGAAAGTAATGGCAACCTAGCGCGGGGAAAATCTTCTACCTAGTCAATCATGTCTCGAAAGAGACATGATCACCCAACCGTGTATCACTGACAGGTTATTATTTCAAGGGTTTCATCCTCGATAAATATTTAAAAAATCACTCGGCTTTTGCGATGTACTTGTTTCTAAGAGTTTTATTACTAAAAAAAAAAAAAAAAAAAAGAAAAAGAATTCGTGACGAATCTGTTGGGAAAGGCTCATAAAATCAAGTACATTTTTATTTCTCTGTTCATAATCGATCACAGAAAGTTGCATATCGAACCAACAAAAAAAAAAAAATCAAAAAACAAAAGAAACAAGAATTATCTTTCAAGAAATGTTCTGTCATCTTTAGTGAAAAAAAATCCCATAAAATAAAAATAAAATAAAAAACGAAAAATAAAATGTTTACTTATTGATTTGGATGCGATAATGGGGCCACGAAAGAATAACTCGGACAACGGATAATAGAGAGCTGACAGTGACAAAGTAGTAGCCCGGAACTACTGCCCTGAGAGTATAAACCTTATGGTTTAAATAATGACTGGAAGAGTCCATAAGTGTCAGTGGATACGCGCCCACAACACTTATGGATCTGATTAAACCCTTTTGTAATGTACTTGTTTCTAAAACTTTAGAGTTTTATTAATGAAAAAAAGAATTCGTGACGAATCTGTTGGGAAAGGCTCATAAAATCAAGTACAATTTTATTTCTCTGTTCATAATCGATCACAGAAGATCGCATATGGGACCAATAACAACAACAAAAAAAAAAAGAATTAAAAAACAAAAGAAGCCAGAATTAGTTTTCAAGAAACGTTCTGTAATCTTTATTGAAATAAAAGTAACATAAAATAAAAATAAACTAAAAAACGAAAAATAAAATGCTTACTTATACATCTGATTAACCCATGTCAAGAGATGACCTTGTGTTATTCATCATCAGTGACTTTTGCCATTTCAATGATAATTTACTTATAAGTAAACTAATAGAATGAATAAAATAATTTCGACGCCATCTTGAAATCTTTCTAAAGCATTCTCCTTGAGAGCAACACACAGCATCTCCCTGGCCTCACATTTTCAACCGACCTAAAGTTCAATGGCTACATCAAATCTATAGATGCATCTACTGCTAGGAAGGTGGGGTCACAGGGTCGGGCCAGAAAGACTAAGACATACAAGACAGATAAAAGGATAAAATATGCATTAACTCTTTATTTTAAGGCTTAGAAAAAACAACCTTCAAAACGTTGTCATAATTATCATTTTGCCCCTAAACAAAAAAAAAAAAAATGTAAGAGCTTGAAAAATGTAATTGATGAAATACAATTAATGTTATCCCAAGCTACTTCTAACAAGGCTACACGTACACCTGGGATGAACTGATAGAAAAACGACCAAACAGAAAAAAAGAATAAAACGTTTAGATAAAATGTTGGCCGGATTAAAAGAATGTCGGGCTAAAAAACTTGTACTTGTAGAATGGATTGATAGAAACGAAAATGGTAAATGGGAGGAAAGAGTTTTGATAAAATGTTGGCCGGATTAAAAGAATGTCGGACTAAAAAACTTGTACTTGTAGAATGGATTGATAGAAACGAAAATGGTAAATGAAAGTAAAAAGTTTTGATAAAATTTTGGCCGGATTAAAAGAATGTCGGACTAAAAAACTTGTACTTGTAGAATGGATTGATAGAAACGAAAATGGTAAATGGGAGTAAACAGTTTTGATAAAATGTTGGCCGGATTAAAAGAATGTCGGACTAAAAAACTTGTACTTGTAGAATGGATTGATAGAAACGAAAATGGTAAATGGGAGGAAAGAGTTTTGATAAAATGTTGGCCGGATTAAAAGAATGTCGGGCTAAAAAACTTGTACTTGTAGAATGGATTGATAGAAACGAAAATGGTAAATGGGAGGAAAGAGTTTTGATAAAATGTTGGCCGGATTAAAAGAATGTCGGACTAAAAAACTTGTACTTGTAGAATGGATTGATAGAAACGAAAATGGTAAATGGGAGGAAAGAGTTTTGATAAAATGTTGGCCGGATTAAAAGAATGTCGGACTAAAAAACTTGTACTTGTAGAATGGATTGATAGAAACGAAAATGGTAAATGAAAGTAAAAAGTTTTGATAAAATTTTGGCCGGATTAAAAGAATGTCGGACTAAAAAACTTGTACTTGTAGAATGGATTGATAGAAACGAAAATGGTAAATGGGAGGAAAGAGTTTTGATAAAATTTTGGCCGGATTAAAAAATGTCGGACTAAAAAACTTGTACTTGTAGAATGGATTGATAGAAACGAAAATGGTAAATGGGAGTAAACAGTTTTGATAAAATGTTGGCCGGATTAAAAGAATGTCGGACTAAAAAACTTGTACTTGTAGAATGGATTGATAGAAACGAAAATGGTAAATGGGAGTAAACAGTTTTGATAAAATGTTGGCCGGATTAAAAGAATGTCGTACTAAAAAACTTGTAATTGTAGAATGGATTGATAGAAACGAAAATGGTAAATGGGAGTAAACAGTTTTGATAAAATGTTGGCCGGATTAAAAGAATGTCGGACTAAAAAACTTGTACTTGTAGAATGGATTGATAGAAACGAAAATGGTAAATGGGAGGAAACAGTTTTGATAAAATTTTGGCCGGATTAAAAGAATGTCGGACTAAAAAACTTGTACTTGTAGAATGGATTGATAGAAACGAAAATGGTAAATGGGAGTAAACAGTTTTGATAAAATGTTGGCCGGATTAAAAGAATGTCGGACTAAAAAACTTGTACTTGTAGAATGGATTGATAGAAACGAAAATGGTAAATGAAAGTAAAAAGTTTTGATAAAATTTTGGCCGGATTAAAAGAATGTCGGACTAAAAAACTTGTACTTGTAGAATGGATTGATAGAAACGAAAATGGTAAATGGGAGTAAACAGTTTTGATAAAATGTTGGCCGGATTAAAAGAATGTCGGACTAAAAAACTTGTACTTGTAGAATGGATTGATAGAAACGAAAATGGTAAATGGGAGTAAACAGTTTTGATAAAATGTTGGCCGGATTAAAAGAATGTCGGACTAAAAAACTTGTACTTGTAGAATGGATTGATAGAAACGAAAATGGTAAATGGGAGGAAAGAGTTTTGATAAAATGTTGGCCGGATTAAAAGAATGTCGGACTAAAAAACTTGTACTTGTAGAATGGATTGATAGAAACGAAAATGGTAAATGGGAGTAAACAGTTTTGATAAAATGTTGGCCGGATTAAAAGAATGTCGGACTAAAAAACTTGTACTTGTAGAATGGATTGATAGAAACGAAAATGGTAAATGGGAGTAAACAGTTTTGATAAAATGTTGGCCGGATTAAAAGAATGTCGGACTAAAAAACTTGTACTTGTAGAATGGATTGATAGAAACGAAAATGGTAAATGGGAGGAAAGAGTTTTGATAAAATGTTGGCCGGATTAAAAGAATGTCGGACTAAAAAACTTGTACTTGTAGAATGGATTGATAGAAACGAAAATGGTAAATGAAAGTAAAAAGTTTTGATAAAATTTTGGCCGGATTAAAAGAATGTCGGACTAAAAAACTTGTACTTGTAGAATGGATTGATAGAAACGAAAATGGTAAATGGGAGGAAAGAGTTTTGATAAAATTTTGGCCGGATTAAAAGAATGTCGGACTAAAAAACTTGTACTTGTAGAATGGATTGATAGAAACGAAAATGGTAAATGGGAGGAAAGAGTTTTGATAAAATTTTGGCCGGATTAAAAGAATGTCGGACTAAAAAACTTGTACTTGTAGAATGGATTGATAGAAACGAAAATGGTAAATGGGAGGAAAGAGTTTTGATAAAATGTTGGCCGGATTAAAAGAATGTCGGACTAAAAAACTTGTACTTGTAGAATGGATTGATAGAAACGAAAATGGTAAATGGGAGTAAACAGTTTTGATAAAATGTTGGCCGGATTAAAAGAATGTCGGACTAAAAAACTTGTACTTGTAGAATGGATTGATAGAAACGAAAATGGTAAATGGGAGTAAACAGTTTTGATAAAATGTTGGCCGGATTAAAAGAATGTCGGACTAAAAAACTTGTACTTGTAGAATGGATTGATAGAAACGAAAATGGTAAATGGGAGGAAAGAGTTTTGATAAAATGTTGGCCGGATTAAAAGAATGTCGGACTAAAAAACTTGTACTTGTAGAATGGATTGATAGAAACGAAAATGGTAAATGAAAGTAAAAAGTTTTGATAAAATTTTGGCCGGATTAAAAGAATGTCGGACTAAAAAACTTGTACTTGTAGAATGGATTGATAGAAACGAAAATGGTAAATGGGAGGAAAGAGTTTTGATAAAATTTTGGCCGGATTAAAAGAATGTCGGACTACAAAACTTGTACTTGTAGAATGGATTGATAGAAACGAAAATGGTAAATGGGAGGAAAGAGTTTTGATAAAATTTTGGCCGGATTAAAAGAATGTCGGACTAAAAAACTTGTACTTGTAGAATGGATTGATAGAAACGAAAATGGTAAATGGGAGGAAAGAGTTTTGATAAAATTTTGGCCGGATTAAAAGAATGTCGGGCTAAAAAACTTGTACTTGTAGAATGGATTGATAGAAACGAAAATGGTAAATGGGAGGAAAGAGTTTTGATAAAATTTTGGCCGGATTAAAAGAATGTCGGACTAAAAAACTTGTACTTGTAGAATGGATTGATAGAAACGAAAATGGTAAATGGGAGGAAAGAGTTTTGATAAAATTTTGGCCGGATTAAAAGAATGTCGGACTAAAAAACTTGTACTTGTAGAATGGATTGATAGAAACGAAAATGGTAAATGGGAGGAAAGAGTTTTGATAAAATTTTGGCCGGATTAAAAGAATGTCGGACTAAAAAACTTGTACTTGTAGAATGGATAGATAGAAACGAAAATGGTAAATGGGAGGAAAGAGTTTTGATAAAATTTTGGCCGGATTAAAAGAATGTCGGACTAAAAAACTTGTACTTGTAGAATGGATTGATAGAAACGAAAATGGTAAATGGGAGGAAAGAGTTTTGATAAAATTTTGGCCGGATTAAAAGAATGTCGGACTAAAAAACTTGTACTTGTAGAATGGATTGATAGAAACGAAAATGGTAAATGGGAGTAAACAGTTTTGATAAAATGTTGGCCGGATTAAAAGAATGTCGGACTAAAAAACTTGTACTTGTAGAATGGATTGATAGAAACGAAAATGGTAAATGGGAGTAAACAGTTTTGATAAAATGTTGGCCGGATTAAAAGAATGTCGTACTAAAAAACTTGTACTTGTAGAATGGATTGATAGAAACGAAAATGGTAAATGGGAGTAAACAGTTTTGATAAAATGTTGGCCGGATTAAAAGAATGTCGGACTAAAAAACTTGTACTTGTAGAATGGATTGATAGAAACGAAAATGGTAAATGGGAGGAAAGAGTTTTGATAAAATTTTGGCCGGATTAAAAGAATGTCGGACTAAAAAACTTGTACTTGTAGAATGGATTGATAGAAACGAAAATGGTAAATGGGAGGAAAGAGTTTTGATAAAATTTTGGCCGGATTAAAAGAATGTCGGACTAAAAAACTTGTACTTGTAGAATGGATTGATAGAAACGAAAATGGTAAATGGGAGGAAAGAGTTTTGATAAAATTTTGGCCGGATTAAAAGAATGTCGGGCTAAAAAACTTGTACTTGTAGAATGGATTGATAGAAACGAAAATGGTAAATGGGAGGAAAGAGTTTTGATAAAATTTTGGCCGGATTAAAAGAATGTCGGACTAAAAAACTTGTACTTGTAGAATGGATTGATAGAAACGAAAATGGTAAATGGGAGTAAACAGTTTTGATAAAATGTTGGCCGGATTAAAAGAATGTCGGACTAAAAAACTTGTACTTGTAGAATGGATTGATAGAAACGAAAATGGTAAATGGGAGGAAAGAGTTTTGATAAAATTTTGGCCGGATTAAAAGAATGTCGGACTAAAAAACTTGTACTTGTAGAATGGATTGATAGAAACGAAAATGGTAAATGGGAGGAAAGAGTTTTGATAAAATTTTGGCCGGATTAAAAGAATGTCGGACTAAAAAACTTGTACTTGTAGAATGGATTGATAGAAACGAAAATGGTAAATGGGAGTAAACAGTTTTGATAAAATGTTGGCCGGATTAAAAGAATGACGGACTAAAAAACTTGTACTTGTAGAATGGATTGATAGAAACGAAAATGGTAAATGGGAGTAAACAGTTTTGATAAAATGTTGGCCGGATTAAAAGAATGTCGTACTAAAAAACTTGTACTTGTAGAATGGATTGATAGAAACGAAAATGGTAAATGGGAGTAAACAGTTTTGATAAAATGTTGGCCGGATTAAAAGAATGTCGGACTAAAAAACTTGTACTTGTAGAATGGATTGATAGAAACGAAAATGGTAAATGGGAGGAAAGAGTTTTGATAAAATTTTGGCCGGATTAAAAGAATGTCGGACTAAAAAACTTGTACTTGTAGAATGGATTGATAGAAACGAAAATGGTAAATGGGAGGAAAGAGTTTTGATAAAATTTTGGCCGGATTAAAAGAATGTCGGACTAAAAAACTTGTACTTGTAGAATGGATTGATAGAAACGAAAATGGTAAATGGGAGGAAAGAGTTTTGATAAAATTTTGGCCGGATTAAAAGAATGTCGGACTAAAAAACTTGTACTTGTAGAATGGATTGATAGAAACGAAAATGGTAAATGGGAGGAAAGAGTTTTGATAAAATTTTGGCCGGATTAAAAGAATGTCGGACTAAAAAACTTGTACTTGTAGAATGGATTGATAGAAACGAAAATGGTAAATGGGAGTAAACAGTTTTGATAAAATGTTGGCCGGATTAAAAGAATGTCGGACTAAAAAACTTGTACTTGTAGAATGGATTGATAGAAACGAAAATGGTAAATGGGAGTAAACAGTTTTGATAAAATGTTGGCCGGATTAAAAGAATGTCGGACTAAAAAACTTGTACTTGTAGAATGGATTGATAGAAACGAAAATGGTAAATGGGAGTAAACAGTTTTGATAAAATGTTGGCCGGATTAAAAGAATGTCGTACTAAAAAACTTGTACTTGTAGAATGGATTGATAGAAACGAAAATGGTAAATGGGAGTAAACAGTTTTGATAAAATGTTGGCCGGATTAAAAGAATGTCGGACTAAAAAACTTGTACTTGTAGAATGGATTGATAGAAACGAAAATGGTAAATGGGAGTAAACAGTTTTGATAAAATGTTCGCCGGATTAAAAGAATGTCGGACTAAAAAACTTGTACTTGTAGAATGGATTGATAGAAACGAAAATGGTAAATGAAAGTAAAAAGTTTTGATAAAATTTTGGCCGGATTAAAAGAATGTCGGACTAAAAAACTTGTACTTGTAGAATGGATTGATAGAAACGAAAATGGTAAATGAAAGTAAAAGGTTTTGATAGAATGTTGGCCGGATTAAAAGAATGTCGGACTAAAAAACTTGTACTTGTAGAATGGATTGATAGAAACGAAAATTGTAAATGGGAGTAAAAGGTTTTGATAAAATGTTGGCCGGATTAAAAGAATGTCGGACTAAAAAACTTGTAGAATGGATTGATAGAAACGAAAATGGTAAATGAAAGTAAAAAGTTTTGATAAAATGTTGGCCGGATTAAAAGAATGTCGGACTAAAAAACTTGTAGAATGGATTGATAGAAACGAAAATGGTAAATGAAAGTAAAAAGTTTTGATAAAATGTTGGCCGGATTAAAAGTATGTCGGACTAAAAAACTTGTACTTGTAGAATGGATTGATAGAAACGAAAATGGTAAATGAAAGTAAAAAGTTTTGATAAAATGTTGGCCGGATTAAAAGAATGTCGGAATAAAAAACTTGTACTTGTAGAATGGATTGATAGAAACGAAAATGGTAAATGAAAGTAAAAAGTTTTGATAAAATTTTGGCCGGATTAAAAAATGTCGGACTAAAAAACTTGTACTTGTAGAATGGATTGATAGAATCGAAAATGGTAAATGGGAGTAAACAGTTTTGATAAAATTTTGGCCGGATTAAAAGAATGTCGGACTAAAAAACTTGTAGAATGGATTGATAGAAACGACAATGGTAAATGGGAGTAAACAGTTTTGATCAAATGCTGGCCGGATTAAAAGAATGTCGGACTAAAAATCTTGTACTTGTAGAATGGATTGATAGAAACGAAAATTGTAAATGAAAGTAAAAAGTTTTGATAAAATTTTGACCGGATTAAAAGAATGTCGGAGTACAAGACTGGTACCTGTAGAATGGATTGATAGGAACACAAATAATAAATGGGAGTAAAAAGACTTGATCAAATGTTGGCCGGATTAAAAGAATGTCGGACTAAAAAACTTGTACATGTAGAATGGATTGATAGAAACGAAAATGGTAAATGGGAGTAAACAGTTTTGATAAAATGTTCGCCGGATTAAAAGAATGTCGGACTAAAAAACTTGTACTTGTAGAATGGATTGATAGAAACGAAAATGGTAAATGAAAGTAAAAAGTTTTGATAAAATTTTGGCCGGATTAAAAGAATGTCGGACTAAAAAACTTGTACTTGTAGAATGGATTGATAGAAACGAAAATGGTAAATGAAAGTAAAAAGTTTTGATAATATTTTGGCCGGATTAAAAGAATGTCGGACTAAAAAACTTGTACTTGTAGAATGGATTGATAGAAACGAAAATGGTAAATGAAAGTAAAAAGTTTTGATAAAATTTTGGCCGGATTAAAAGAATGTCGGACTAAAAAACTTGTACTTGTAGAATGGATTGATAGAAACGAAAATGGTAAATGAAAGTAAAAAGTTTTGATAAAATTTTGGCCGGATTAAAAGAATGTCGGACTAAAAAACTTGTACTTGTAGAATGGATTGATAGAAACGAAAATGGTAAATGAAAGTAAAAAGTTTTGATAAAATTTTGGCCGGATTAAAAAATGTCGGACTAAAAAACTTGTACTTGTAGAATGGATTGATAGAAACGAAAATTGTAATTGGGAGTAAACAGTTTTGATAAAATGTTGGCCGGATTAAAAGAATGTCGGAATAAAAAACTTGTACTTGTAGAATGGATTGATAGAAACGAAAATGGTAAATGGGAGTAAACAGTTTTGATAAAATTTTGGCCGGATTAAAAGAATGTCGGACTAAAAAACTTGTAGAATGGATTGATAGAAACGACAATGGTAAATGGGAGTAAACAGTTTTGATCAAATGTTGGCCGGATTAAAATAATGTCGGACTAAAAAACTTGTACTTGTAGAATGGATTGATAGAAACGAAAATTGTAAATGAAAGTAAAAAGTTTTGATAAAATTTTGACCGGATTAAAAGAATGTCGGAGTACAAGACTGGTACCTGTAGAATGGATTGATAGAAACACAAATAATAAATGGGAGTAAAAAGACTTGATCAAATGTTGGCCGGATTAAAAGAATGTCGGACTAAAAAACTTGTACTTGTAGAATGGATTGATAGAAACGAAAATGGTAAATGAAAGTAAAAAGTTTTGATAAAATTTTGGCCGGATTAAAAGAATGTCGGACTAAAAAACTTGTACTTGTGGAATGGATTGATAGAAACGAAAATGGTAAATGGGAGTAAACAGTTTTGATAAAATTTTGGCCAGAATTAAGAGAATGTCCGGACTAAAAAACTTGTACTTGTAGAATGGATTGATAGAAACGAAAATGGTAAATGGGAGTAAACAGTTTTGATAAAATGTTCGCCAGTTAAAAGAATGTCGGACTAAAAAACTCCTTCTTGTAGAATGGATTGATAGAAACGAAAATGGCAAATGAAAGTAAAGTTTTGATAAAATTTTAGCCGGATTAAAAGAATGTCGGACTAAAAACTTGTACTTGTAGAATGGATTGATAGAAACGAAAATGGTAAGTAAGTAAAGGTTTTGATAGAATGTTGGCCGGATTAAAGAATGTCGGACTAAAAAACTTGTAGAATGGATTGATAGAAACGAAAATGGTAAATGAAAGTGTAAAGTTTTGATAAAATGTTGGCCGGATTAAAAGAATGTCGGACTAAAACTTGTACTTGTAGAATGGATTGATAGAAACGAAAATGGTAAATGGGAGTAAAGGTTTGATAAAATGTTGGCCGGATTAAAAGAATGTCGGACTAAAAAAACTTGTAGAATGGATTGATAGAAACGAAAATGGTAAATGAAAGTAAAAAGTTTTGATAAAATGTTGGCCGGATTAAAAGAATGTCGGACTAAAAACTTGAAATGGATTGATAGAAACGAAAATGGTAAATGAAAGTAAAAAGTTTTGATAAAATGTTGGCCGGATTAAAAGAATGTCGGACTAAAAAACTTGTAGAATGGATTGATAGAAACGAAAATGGTAAATGAAAGTAAAGTTTTGATAAAATGTTGGCCGGATTAAAAGAATGTCGGACTAAAAATCTTGTAGAATGGATTGATAGAAACGAAAATGGTAAATGAAAGTAAAAAGTTTTGATAAAATGTTGGCCGGATTAAAAGAATGTCGGACTAAAAAACTTGTACTTGTAGAATGGATTGATAGAAACGAAAATGGTAAATGAAAGTAAAAAGTTTTGATAAAATTTTGGCCGGATTAAAAAATGTCGGACTAAAAAAACTTGTACTTGTAGAATGGATTGATAGAAACGAAAATGGTAAATGAAAGTAAAAGGTTTTGATAAAATGTTGGCTGGATTAAAAGTATGTCGGACTAAAAAACTTGTAGAATGGATTGATAGAAACGAAAATGGTAAATGAAAGTAAAAAGTTTTGATAAAATGTTGGCTGGATTAAAAGTATGTCGGACTAAAAACTTGTACTTGTAGAATGGATTGATAGAAACGAAAATGGTAAATGAAAGTAAAAAGTTTGATAAAATGTTGGCCGGATTAAAAAAGAATGTCGGACTAAAAAACTTGTACTTGTAGAATGGATTGATAGAAACGAAAATGGTAAATGAAAGAAGTAAAAAGTTTTGATAAAATTTTGGCCGGATTAAAAAAAATGTCGGACTAAAAACTTGTACTTGTAGAATGGATTGATAGAAACGAAAATGGTAAAATGAAAGTAAAAGTTTTGATAAAATTTTGGCGGATTAAAAGAATGTCGGACTAAAAAAACGCCTTGTAGAATGGATTGATAGAAACGAAAATGGTAAATGAAAGTAAAAGTTTTGATAAAATTTTGACCGGATTAAAAAATGTCGGACTAAAAAACTTGTACTTGTAGAGATGAATTGATAGAAACGAAAATGGTAAATGAAAGTAAAAAGTTTTGATAAAATGTTGGCCGGATTAAAGGAATGTCCGGACTAAAAAACTTGTACTTGTAGAATGGATTGATAGAAACGAAAATGGTAAATGAAAGTAAAAAGTTTTGATAAAATTTTGGCCGGATTAAAAAATGTCGGACTAAAAAACTTGTACTTGTAGAATGGTTGATAGAAACGAAAATGGTAAATGAAAGTAAAAGGTTTTGATAAAATGTTGGCTGGATTAAAAGTATGTCGGACTAAAAAAACTGTAGAATGGATTGATAGAAACGAAAATGGTAAATAGAAAGTAAAAAGTTTTGATAAAATGTTGGCTGGATTAAGTATGTCGGACTAAAAAACTTGTACTTGTAGAATGGATTGACAGAAACGAAAATGGTAAATGAAAGTAAAAAGTTTTGATAAAATGTTGGCCGGATTAAAAGAATGTCGGACTAAAAAACTTGTACTTATGGAATGGATTGATAAAAGTAGAAATGGTAAATGAAAGTAAAAAGTTTTGATAAAATTTTGGCGGATTAAAAAAATGTCGGACTAAAAAACTTGTACTTGTAGAATGGATTGATAGAAACGAAAATGGTAAATGAAAGTAAAAAGTTTTGATAAAATTTTGGCCGGATTAAAATGTCGGACTAAAAAATATACTTGTAGAATGGATTGATAGAAACGAAAATGGTAAATGAAAGTAAAGGTTTTGATAGAATGATGGCCGGATTAAAAGAATGTCGGACTAAAAAACTTGTAGAATGGATTGATAGAAACGAAAATGGTAAATGAAAGTAAAAAGTTTTGATAAAATGTTGGCCGGATTAAAAGAATGTCGGACTAAAAAACTTGTACTTGTAGAATGGATTGATAGAAACGAAAATGGTAAATGAAAGTAAAAAGTTTTGATAAAATTTTGGCCGGATTAAAAAATGTCGGACTAAAAAACTTGTACTTGTAGAATGGATTGATAGAAACGAAAATGGTAAATGAAAGTAAAAAGTTTTGATAAAATTTTGGCCGGATTAAGAGAATGTCGGACTAAAAAACTTGTACTTGTAGATGGATTGATAGAAACGAAAATGGTAAATGGGAATTAAAAGGTTTTGATAAAATGTTAGCGGATTAAAAGAATGTCGGACTAAAAAACTTATGGAAATGGATTGATAAAACGAAAATGGCAATGGGAGTAAACAGTTTTGATAGAGCTGGCGGATTAAAAGAATGTGGACTAAAACTTGTAGAATGGATTGATGGCTGTATTAGTAAATGGGAGTAAACAGTTTTGATCAAATGTTGGCCGGATTAAAATAATGTCGGATTAAAAAACTTGTACTTGTAGAATGGATTGATAGAAACGAAAATTGTAAATGAAAGTAAAAGTTTTTGATAAAATTTTGACGATTCAAAGATATAGATGCAAGACTGGTACTGTAAGTGGATTGATAGAAACACAAATAATAAATGGGAGTAAAAGACTTGATCAAATGTTGGCCGGATTAAAAGAATGTCGGACTAAAAAACTTGTACTTGTAGAATGGATTGATAGAAACGAAAATGGTAAATGAAAGTAAAAGTTTTGATAAAATTTTGGCCGGATTAAAGAATGTCGGAGGCTAAAAAACTTGTACTTGTAGAATGGATTGATAGAAACGAAAATGGTATGTAGAATTAACGGACTGATAAATTTGGCCAGAATTAAAGAATGTGGACTAAAAAACTTATTACTTGTAGAATGGATTGTTAGAAACGAAAATGGTAATGGGGCCAACGGTTTGATAAAATGTTCGCCGGATTAAAGAATGTCGGACTAAAAACCTGCTTGCTTGTAGGAGCGGATTATTTAGAAACGAAAATGGCAAATAGAGAAAGTAAAAGTTTTGATAAAATTTTGGCCGGATTAAAGAATGTCGGACTAAAAAACTTGTACTTGTAGAATGGATTGATAGAAACGAAAATGGTAAATGAAAGTAAAGGTTTTGATAGAGATATTGGCCGGATTAAAGAATGTCGGACTAAAAAACTTGTAGAATGGATTGATAGAAACGAAAATGGTTAATGAAATTAAAAAGTTTTGATAAAATGTTGGCCGGATTAAAAGAATGTCGGACTAAAAAACTTGTACTTGTAGAATGGATTGATAGAAACGAAAATGGTAAATGGGAGTAGTTTTGATAAAATGTTGGCCGGATTAAAAGAATGTCGGACTAAAAAACTTGTAGAATGGATTGATAGAAACGAAAATGGTAAATGAAAGTAAAAGGATTTGATAAAATGTTGGCCGGATTAAAAGAATGTCGGACTAAAAAACTTGGAGAATGGATTGATAGAAACGAAAATGGTAAATGAAAGTAAAAAAGTTTTGATAAAATGTTGGCCGGATTAAAAGAATGTCGGACTAAAAAACTTGTAGAATGGATTGATAGAAACGAAAATGGTAATGAAAATAAAAGTTTTGATAAAATGTTGTGGATTAAAGAATGTCGGACTAAAAATCTTTCCAGACAGATTGACAGAAACGAAAATGGTAAATGAAAGTAAAAAGTTTTGATAAAATATTGGCCGGATTAAAAGAATGTCGGACTAAAAAACTTGTACTAGAATGGATTGATAGAAACAATGGTAAAAATGAAAGTAAAAAGTTTTGATAAATTTTGTGGATTAAAAAATGTCGGACTAAAAAACTTGTACTTGTAGAATGGATTGATAGAAACGAAAATGGTAAATGAAAGTAAAAGGTTTTGATAAAATGTTGGCTGGATTAAAGTATGTCAGACAAAAAACTTGTAGAATGGATTGATAGAAACGAAAATGGTAAATGGTAAAAGTTTTGATATAATGTTAACAGATTAAAAGTATGTCGGACTAAAAAACTTGTACTTGTAGAATGGATTGACAGAAACGAAAATGGTAAATGAAAGTAAAAAGTTTTGACAAATGTTGGCCGGATTAAAAAGAATGTCGGACTAAAAACATACTTGTAGAATGGATTGGTAAAGGCAAAGAAAATGGTAAATGAAAGTAAAAAAGTTTTGATAAAATTTTGGCCGGATTAAAATGTCGGACTAAAAAACTTGTACTTGTAGAATGGATTGATAGAAACGAAAATGGTAAATGAAAGTAAAAAGTTTTGATAAAATTTTGGCGGATTAAAGAATGTCGGACTAAAAAACTTGTACTTGTAGAATGGATTGATAGAAACGAAAATGGTAAATGAAAGTAAAAACTTTTGATAAAATTTTGGCCGGATTAAAAAATGTCGGACTAAAAAACTTGTACTTGTAGAATGGATTGATAGAAACGAAAATGGTAAATGAAAGTAAAAAGTTTTGATAAAATTTTGGCCGGATTAAAAGAATGTCGGACTAAAAAACTTGTACTTGTAGAATGGATTGATAGAAACGAAAATGGTAAATGAAAGTAAAAAGTTTTGATAAAATTTTGGCCGGATTAAAAAATGTCGGACTAAAAAACTTGTACTTGTAGAATGGATTGATAGAAACGAAAATGGTAAATGAAAGTAAAAAGTTTTGATAAAATGTTGGCCGGATTAAAAGAATGTCGGACTAAAAAACTTGTACTTGTAGAATGGATTGATAGAAACGAAAATGGTAAATGAAAGTAAAAAGTTTTGATAAAATTTTGGCCGGATTAAAAAATGTCGGACTAAAAAACTTGTACTTGTAGAATGGATTGATAGAAACGAAAATGGTAAATGAAAGTAAAAGGTTTTGATAAAATGTTGGCTGGATTAAAAGTATGTCGGACTAAAAAACTTGTAGAATGGATTGATAGAAACGAAAATGGTAAATGAAAGTAAAAAGTTTTGATAAAATGTTGGCTGGATTAAAAGTATGTCGGACTAAAAAACTTGTACTTGTAGAATGGATTGACAGAAACGAAAATGGTAAATGAAAGTAAAAAGTTTTGATAAAATGTTGGCCGGATTAAAAGAATGTCGGACTAAAAAACTTGTACTTGTAGAATGGATTGATAGAAACGAAAATGGTAAATGAAAGTAAAAAGTTTTGATAAAATTTTGGCCGGATTAAAAAATGTCGGACTAAAAAACTTGTACTTGTAGAATGGATTGATAGAAACGAAAATGGTAAATGAAAGTAAAAAGTTTTGATAAAATTTTGGCCGGATTAAAAGAATGTCGGACTAAAAAACTTGTACTTGTAGAATGGATTGATAGAAACGAAAATGGTAAATGAAAGTAAAAGTTTTGATAAAATTTTGGCCGGATTAAAAAATGTCGGACTAAAAAACTTGTACTTGTAGAATGGATTGATAGAAACGAAAATGGTAAATGAAAGTAAAAAGTTTTGATAAAATGTTGGCCGGATTAAAAGAATGTCGGACTAAAAAACTTGTACTTGTAGAATGGATTGATAGAAACGAAAATGGTAAATGAAAGTAAAAAGTTTTGATAAAATTTTGGCCGGATTAAAAAATGTCGGACTAAAAAACTTGTACTTGTAGAATGGATTGATAGAAACGAAAATGGTAAATGAAAGTAAATAGGTTTTGATAAAATGTTGGCTGGATTAAAAGTATGTCGGACTAAAAAAGCTTGTAGAATGGATTGATAGAAACGAAATGGTAAATGAAAGTAAAAGTTTTGATAAAATGTTGGCTGGATTAAAAGTATGTCGGACTAAAAAACTTGTACTTGTAGAATGGATTGACAGAAGTGAAAATGGTAAATGATAAAAGTTTTGATAAAATGTTAGCCGGATTAAAAGAATGTCGGACTAAAAAACTTAATGTAGCAGAATGGATTATTAGAAACGAAAATGGTAAATGAAAGTAAAAGTTTTGATAAAATTTTGGCCGGATTAAAAAATGTCGGACTAAAAAACTTGTACTTGCGAGATGGATTGATAGAAACGAAAATGGTAAATGAAAGTATTTTGATAGAAATGTTGGCGGATTAAAGGTAAGCCGGACTAAAAACATGGGAATGGATTGATAGAAACGAAAATGGTAAAATGAAAGTAAAAAGTTTTGATAAAATTTTGGCCGGATTAAAAAATGTCGGACTAAAAAACTTGTACTTGTAGAATGGATTGATAGAAACGAAAATGGTAAATGGGAGGAAAAGTTTTGATAAAATTTTGTGGCCGGATTAAAAGAATGTCAGACTAAAAAACTTAACGCCTTAAAGAATGGATTGATAGAAACGAAAATGGTAAATGGGAGGAAAGGTTTTGATGAAATTTTGGCCGGATTAAAGGAGAATGTCGGACTAAAAAACTTGTGAATGGATTGATAGAAACGAAAATGGTAATGAAGTAAAGTTTTGACAAATGTTGGACGGATTAAGTATGTCGGACTAAAAAAACTTAATACTTGGCAGAATGGATTGATAAGAAACGAAAATGGTAAATGAAAGTAAAAGTTTTGATAAAATGTTGGCCGGATTAAAAGAATGTCGGACTAAAAAACTTGTAGAATGGATTGATAGAAACGAAAATGGTAAATGAAAGTAAAAAGTTTGATATGATTGGCCGGATTAAAAATGTCGGACTAAAAAACTTGTACTTGTAGAATGGTTAAATGAAACGAAAATGGTAAATGAAAGTAAAAGTTTTGATAAAATTTTTGGCGGATTAAAAGAATGTCGGACTAAAAAACTTGTACTTGTAGAATGGATTGATAGAAACGAAAATGGTAAATGAAAGTAAAAAGTTTTGATAAAATTTTGGCGGATTAAAAAATGTCGGACTAAAAACTTGTATAGAATGGATTGATAGAAACGAAAATGGTAAATGAAAGTACAAGGGTTTTGATAAAATGTTGGCCGGATTAAAAGAATGTCGGACTAAAGAAACTTGTACTTGTAGAATGGATTGATAGAAACGAGAAATGGTAAATGAAAGTAAAAAGTTTTGATAAAATTTTGGCCGGATTAAAATGTCAGTTAAAGCTTGTACTTGTAGAATGGATTGATAGAAACGAAAATGGTAAATGAAAGTAAAAGGTTTTGATAAATGTTAAAACAGTTAAAACATGTCGGACTAAAAAAACTTGTAGAATGGATTGATAGAAACGAAAATGGTAAATGAAAGTAAAAAAGTTTTGATAAAATGGCTGGTTAAAGTATGTCAGACTAAAAACTTGTACTTGTAGAATGGATTGACAGAAACGAAAATGGTAAATGAAAGTAAAAAGTTTGATAAAATGTTGGCCGGATTAAAGAATGTCGGACTAAAAACTTGTACTTGTAGAATGAATTGATAGAAACGAAAATGGTAAATGAAAGTAAAAGTTTTGATAAAATTTTGGCCGGATTAAAAAATGTCGGACTAAACTTGTACTTGTAGATGGATTGATAGAATCGGGAATGCAATGAAAGCAAAAAGTTTAGATAAAATTTTACTGATTGAAGAATGTCGGACTAAAAAACTTGTACTTGTAGAATGGATTGATAGAAACGAAAATGGTAAATGAAAGTAAAAAGTTTTGATAAAATTTTGGCCGGATTAAAAAATGTCGGACTAAAAAAACTTGTACTTGTAGAATGGATTGATAGAAACGAAAATGGTAAAAATGAAAGCGCAAAAAGTTTTGACAAAATGTTACTATTAAAAAGAATGTCGGACTAAAAAACTTGTACTTGTAGAATGGATTGACAGGAACATAAAAATGAAGAAAGTAAAAAGTTTTGATAAAATTTGGCCGGATTAAAAAATGTCGGACTAAAAAAACTTGTACTTGTAGAATGGATTGATAGAAACGAAAATGGTAAATGAAAGTAAAAGGTTTTGATAAAATGTTGGCTGGATTAAAAGTATGTCGGACTAAAAAACTTGTAGAATGGATTGATAGAAATCAACGTTTGCAATTAAAAAAGTAAAAGTTTTAGATAAAATGTTGGCTGGATTAAAAGTATGTCGGACTAAAAAACTTGTACTTGTAGAATGGATTGACAGAAACGGTAAAAAATGGTAAATGAAAGTAAAAGTTTTGATAAAATGTTGGCCGGATTGGGTGAATGTTGACTAAAAAACTTGTACTTGTAGAATGGATTGATAGAAACGAAAAATGAAGAAAGTAAAAATGATAAAATTATTGGCTGGATTAAAATGTCGGACTAAAAAAACTTGTACTTGTAGAATGGATTGATAGAAACGAAATGCAAAAGGAAAAGTAAAAGGTTTTGATAGAATGTTGGCCGGATTAAAAGAATGTCGGACTAAAAACTTGTAGAATGGATTGATAGAAACGAAAATGGTAAATGAAAGTAAAAGCTTGATAAAATTTTGGCCGGATTAAAAAATGTCGGACTAAAAACTTGTACTTAGGAATGGATTGATAGAAACGAAAATGGTAAATGGGAGGAAAGAGTTTTGATAAAATTTTGGCCGGATTAAAAGAATGTCGGACTAAAAAACTTGTACTTGTAGAATGGATTGATAGAAACGAAAATGGTAAAATGGGAGGAAAGAGTTTTGATAAAATTTTGGCCGGATTAAAAGAATGTCGGACTAAAAAAACTTGTAGAATGGATTGATAGAAACTGAAATTATAAATGAAAGTAAAAAGTTTTGATAAAATGTTGATCGGATTAAAAGAAGAAGTCGGACTAAAAACTTGTACGAAGAATGAATTGATAGAAACAAAACAGTAAATGGAAAAGTAAAAAGTTTTGATAAAATGTTGGCCGGATTAAAAGAATGTCGGACTAAAAACTTGTAGAATGGATTGATAGAAACGAAAATTAAAAACAGGCAGAAAAAGTTTTGATAAAATTTTGGCCGGATTAAAAAATGTCGGACTAAAAAGCTTGTACTTGTAGAATGGATTGATAGAAACGAAAATGGTGAATGAAAGTAAAAGTTTGATAAATTTTTGGCCGGATTAAAAGAATGTTTGACTAAAAAACTTGTACTTGTAGAATGGATTGATGGAAACAGAACAGTAATGAAAGTAAAAAGTTTTGATAAAATTTTGGTCGGATAAAAGAATGTCGACTAAAAACTTGTACTGTAGAATGATTGATAGAAATGAAATTTCCAGTAAATGAAAGTAAAAAGTTTTGATAAAATTTTTGGCCGGATTAAAAGACATCAGCGGACTAAAAAACTTGTACTTGGTGAATGGATTGATAGAAACTGGAAATGGTAAATGAAAGTAAAAGTTTTGATAAAATGTTGGCCGGATTAAAAAATGTCGGACTAAAAACTTGTACTTGTAGAATGGATTATAGAAACGAAAATGCAAATGGGAGTAAACAGTTTTGATAAAATTTTGGCCGGATTAAAAGAATGTCAGACTAAAAAACTTGTACTTGTAGAATGGATTGATAGAAACGAAAATGGTAAATGAAATAAAAAGTTTTGATAAAATTTTGGCCGATTTAAAAAAGAATGTCAGACTAAAAATCACTGTAGAATGGATTGATAGAAACGAAAATTGTAAATGAAAGTAAAAGTTTTGATAAAATTTTAGACCGGATTAAAAGAAATGTCGGAGTACAAGACTGGTACCTGTAGAATGGATTGATAGAAACACAAATAATAATAAATGGGAGTAAAAAGACTTGATCAAATGTTGGCCGGATTAAAAGAATGTCGGACTAAAAAAACTTGTACGCAGAATTAGATTGATGAGAATGAAAATGTGAAATGGGAGTAAACAGTTTTGATAAAATGTTCGCCGGATTAAAAGAATGTCGGACTAAAAAACTTGTACTTGTAGAATGGATTGATAGAAACGAAAATGGTAAATGGGAGTAAAAGGTTTTGATAAAATGTTGGCCGGATTAAAAGAATGTCGGACTAAAAAACTATAGAATGGATTGGATAGAAACGAAAGCAATGAAAGTAAAAAGTTTTGATAAAATGTTGGCCGGATTAAAAGAATGTCGTATCAAAACTTTGGAGAATGGATTGATAGAAACGAAAATGGTAAACAGGCAAAAAGTTTCGATAAAATGTTGGCCGGATTAAAAAGAATGTCGGACTAAAAAAAACTTGTACTTGTAGAATGGATTGACAGAAACGAAAATGGTAAATGAAAGTAAAAAGTTTTGATAAAATTTTATTGATTTAAAAAAATGTCGGACTAAAAAAACTTGTACTTGTAGAATGGATTGATAGAAACGAAAATGGTAAATGAAAGTAAAAAGTTTTGATAAAATTTTGGCCGGATTGGAAAAATGTTTGATCAAAAAACTTGTACTTGTAGAATGGATTGAAAGAAAACGAAATTATAAACAGCTAAAAGTTTTGATAAAATTTTGGCCGGATTAAAGAATGTCGGACTAAAAAACTCGTACTTAGAATGGATTGATAGAAACGAAAATGGTAAATGGGAGTAAACAGTTTTGATAAAATTTTGGCCGGATTAAAAGAATGTCGGACTAAAAACTTGTAGAATGGATTGATAGAAACGACAATGGTAAATGGAAAAGAGTTTTGATCAAATGTTGGCCGGATTAAAAGAATGTCGACCAAAAATCTTGTACTTGTAGAATGGATTGATAGAAACGAAAATTGTAAATGAAAGTAAAAAGTTTTGATAAAATTTTAGACTCGGATTGGGTAGAATGGTCGGAGTATAAAAGACTGGTACCTGTAGAATGGATTGATAGAAACACAAATAATAAAATGGGAGTAAAAAGACTTGATCAAATGTTGGCCGGATTAAAAGAATGTCGGACTAAAAAACTTGTACTTGTAGAATGGATTGATAGAAACGAAAATGGTAAATGGGGAGTAAACAGTTTTGATAAAATGTTCGCCGGATTAAAAAAGAATGTCGGACTAAAAAACTTTGTACTTGTAGAATGGATTGATAGAAACGAAAATGGTAAATTAAAATAAAAAGTTTTGATAAAATTTTGGCCGGATTAAAAGAATGTCGGACTAAAAAACTTGTACTTGTAGAATGGATTGATAGAAACGAAAATGGTAAAAATGGGAGTAAACAGTTTTGATAAAATTTTGGCCAGATTAAAAGAATGTCGGACTAAAAAACTTGTACTTGTAGAATGGATTGATAGAAACGAAAATGGTAAATGGGAGTAAACAGTTTTGATAAAATGTTCGCCGGATTAAAAGAATATCGGACTAAAAAACTTGTACTTGTAGAATGGATTGATAGAAACGAAAATGGCAAATGAAAGTAAAAAGTTTTGATAAAATTTTGGCCGGATTAAAAGAATGTCGGACTAAAAAACTTGTACTTGTAGAATGGATTGATAGAAACGAAAATGGTAAATGAAAGTAAAAGGTTTTGATAGAATGTTGGCCGGATTAAAAGAATGTCGGACTAAAAAACTTGTAGAATGGATTGATAGAAACGAAAATGGTAAATGAAAGTAAAAAGTTTTGATAAAATGTTGGCCGGATTAAAAGTATGTCGGACTAAAAAACTTGTACTTGTAGAATGTGGATTGATAGAAACGAAAATGGTAGTCGAAAGTAAAAAGTTTTGATAAAATGTAAGTTGGCTTGATTAAAAGAATGTCTAGACTAAAAAACTTGTACTTGTAGAATGGATTGATAGAAACTGAAAATATGGTAAATGAAAGTAAAAGTTTTGATAAAATTTTGGCCGGATTACAAAAAATGTCGGACTAAAAAAACTTGTACTTGTAGAATGGATTGATAGAAACGAAATGGTAAATGAAAGTAAAAGTTTTGATAAAATTTGCCGATTAAAAAAATGTCGGACTAAAAAACTTGTACTTGTAGAATGGATTGATAGAAACGAAAATGGTAAATGAAAGTAAAAGTTTTGATAAAATTTTGGCCGGATTAAAAGAATGTCGGACTAAAAAACTTGTACTTGTAGAATTGATTGATAGAAACGAAAATGAAATGAAAGTAAAAAGTTTTGATAAAATTTTGGCCGGATTAAAGAATGTCGGACTAAAACTTGTACTTGTAGAATGGATTGATAGAAACGAAATGGTAAATGAAAGTAAAAAGTTTTTGATAAAATTTTGGCCGGATTAAAAGAATGTCGGACTAAAAAACTTGTACTTGTAGAATGGATTGATAGAAACGAAATGGTAAATGAAAGTAAAAAGTTTTGATAAAATTTTGGCCGGATTAAAAGAATGTCGGACTAAAAAACTTTGTACTTGTGAAATGGATTGATAGAAACGAAAATGGTAACGAAAGTAAAAAGTTTTGATAAAATTTTGGCCGGATTAAAAAATGTCGGACTAAAAAAACTTGTACTTGTAGAATGGATTGATAGAAACGAAAATGGTAAATGAAAGTAAAAAGTTTTGATAAAATTTTGGCCGGATTAAAAGAATGTCGGACTAAAAACCTTGTAATTGTAGAATGGATTGATAGAAAAGAAAATGGTAAATGAAAGTAAAAAGCTTTGAAAAAATTTTGGCCGGATTAAAAGTGAATGTCGGACTAAAAACTTGTACTTGTAGAATGGATTGATAGAAACGAAATGGTAAATGAAAGTAAAGTTTTGATAAAATTTTGGCCGGATTAAAAGAATGTCGGACTAAAAAACTTGTACTTGTAGAATGGATTGATAGAACGAATGGTAAATGGAGTGAAAGAGTTTTGATAAAATTTTGGCCGGATTAAAAGAATGTCGGACTAAAAAACTTGTAGAATGGATTGATAGAAACGAAAATGGTAAATGAAAGTAAAAGTTTTGATAAAAATGTTGGACGGATTAAAAAGTATGTCGGACTAAAAAACTTGTACTTGTAGAATGAATTGATAGAAACGAAAATGGTAAATGAAAGTAAAAGTTTTTGATAAAATGTTGGCCGATTAAAAGAATGTCGGACTAAAAACTTGTAGAATGGATTGATAGAAACGAAAATGGTAAATGAAAGTAAAAAGTTTTGATAAAATTTTGGGCTTCTAGATTAAAAAATGTCGGACTAAAAAGCTTGTACTTGTAGAATGGATTGATAGAAACGAAAATGGCAAAAATTGAAAGTAAAAAGTTTTGATAAAATTTTGGCCGGATTAAAAAGAATGTCGGACTAAAAAACTTGTACTTGTAGAATGGATTGATAGAAACGAAAATGGTAAATGAAAGTAAAAAGTTTTGATAAAATTTTGGCCGGATTAAAAGAATGTCGGACTAAAAACTTGTACTTGTAGAATGGATTGATAGAAACGATAATGGTAAATGAAAGTAAAAAGTTTTGATAAAATTTTGGCCGGATTAAAAGAATGTCGGACTAAAAAACTTGTACTTGTAGAATGGATTGATAGAAACGAAAATGGTAAATGAAAGTAAAAAGTTTTGATAAAATGTTGGCCGGATTAAAAAATGTCGGACTAAAAAAACTTGTACTTGTAGAATGGATTGATAGAAACGAAAATGGTAAATGGGAGTAAACAGTTTTGATAAAATTTTGGCCGGATTAAAAGAATGTCAGACTAAAAAACTTGTACTTGTAGAATGGATTGATAGAAACGAAAATGGTAAATGAAATAAAAAGTTTTGATAAAATTTTGGCCGGATTAAAAGAATGTCAGACTAAAAAACTTGTACTTGTAGAATGGATTGATAGAAACGAAAATTGTAAATGAAAGTAAAAAGTTTTGATAAAATTTTGACCGGATTAAAAGAATGTCGGAGTACAAGACTGGTACCTGTAGAATGGATTGATAGAAACACAAATAATAAATGGGAGTAAAAAGACTTGATCAAATGTTGGCCGGATTAAAAGAATGTCGGACTAAAAAACTTGTACTTGTAGAATGGATTGATAGAAACGAAAATGGTAAATGGGAGTAAACAGTTTTGATAAAATGTTCGCCGGATTAAAAGAATGTCGGACTAAAAAACTTGTACTTGTAGAATGGATTGATAGAAACGAAAATGGTAAATGGGAGTAAAAGGTTTTGATAAAATGTTGGCCGGATTAAAAGAATGTCGGACTAAAAAACTTGTAGAATGGATTGATAGAAACGAAAATGGTAAATGAAAGTAAAAAGTTTTGATAAAATGTTGGCCGGATTAAAAGAATGTCGGACTAAAAAACTTGGAGAATGGATTGATAGAAACGAAAATGGTAAATGAAAGTAAAAAGTTTTGATAAAATGTTGGCCGGATTAAAAGTATGTCGGACTAAAAAACTTGTACTTGTAGAATGGATTGATGGAAACGAAAATGGTAAACAGCAAAAAGTTTTATAAATGTTGGCCGGATTAAAAAGAATGTCGGACTAAAAACTTGTACTTGTAGAATTGATTGACAGAAACGAAAATGGTAAATGAAAGTAAAAAGTTTTATTAAAATTCTAATGGATTAAAAAATGTCGGACTAAAAAAACTTGTACTTGTAGAATGGATTGATAGAAACGAAAATGGTAAATGAAAGTAAAAAGTTTTGGATAAAATTAATGGATTAAAAATGTCGGACTAAAAAACTTGTACTTGTAGAATGGATTGAAAGAAACGTAGTAAAAATGGTAAATGAAAGTAAAAATGGATAAAATTTTGGCCGGATTAAAAGACGTCGGACTAAAAAATCGTACTTGTAGAATGGATTGATAGAAACGTACGGTAAATGGGAGAAACAGTTTGATAAAATTTTGGCCGGATTAAAAGAATGTCGGACTAAAAATCCAGAATGGATTGATAGAAACGACAATGGTAAATGGAGTAAACAGTTTTGATCAAATTGGCCGATTAAAAGAACGTCGGACTAAAAATCTTGTACTTGTAGAATGGATTGATAGAAACGAAAACAAATGAAAGTAAAAAGCTCGATAAAATTCTTGACCGAATTAAAAGAATGTCGGAGTAAAAGACTGGTACCTGTAGAATGGATTGATAGAAACACAAATAATAAATGGGAGTAAAAAGACTTGATCAAATGTTGGCCGGATTAAAAGAATGTCGGACTAAAAAACTTGTACTTGTAGAAATGACGAAAGAGAAACGAAAATGGTAAATGGAGCAAATATTTTGATAATGCCCGTTTAATGAAAATACGCCGACTAAAAAAACTTGTACTTTCAGAATGGATTGATATGAACGAAAATGGTAATTAAAGTTGCATGTTTGATGTACTGGCCGGATTGAAATAACGTTTGACTGAAAACCAAATTGTAGAATGGATTGATAGAAACGAAAATGAAACGAGTAAAATGTCGGATAAATTTTGCTTTAATTAAAAGAATGTCGACCAAAAACTTGTACTTTGTAGAATGGAATTGGATAGAAATGAAAACAGAAATATAAACAGTTTGATAAAATGTTTTGCCGGATTAAAGAATATCGGACTAAAAACTTGTACTTAGGAGAATGATTGATAGAATGGTACCAAAATGAAAAAAAAATGATAAAATTTCACGATTAAAATATATCAATGGACTAAAAATCCTAGAAATTTGTAGAATGCATTTAATAGAACGAAATGGCAATTGAAAGTAAAAGGTTTTTTGACAGAATGTTATTGATTAAAAGAATAATCAAAAAAATCAAGAATGATTGAGAAACGAGAACAAAATTAGGTAAAACAGAGCAAATGTTACTAATAAAAGTATACATCAAAAACTTATACTTGTAGAATGGATTGATAGAAACGAAAATAAATGAAAGAAAATGATAAAATGTTGGCCGGATTAAAAGAACACAATCAAAAACTTTGTACTTGTATGAAATGTATCGATAGAACGAAAATGGCAATGAAAGTAAAAGTTTATATATCTATTAATTACAAAATGTCGGACTAAAAAAACTTGTAATTTTCAGAATGGATTGATAGAAACGAAAATGGTAAATGAGTAAAAGTTTTACTAAGAAATTTGCCGATTAAAAATGTCGGACTAAAAAACTTGTACTTGTAGAATGGATTGATAGAAACGAAAATGGTAAATGAAAGCAAAAGCTGATAAAAATTTGCCGGATTAAAAGAATGTCGGACTAAAAACTTGTACTTGTAGAATTGATTGATAGAAACGAAAATGGTAATGAAAGTAAAAGTTTTTGATAAAATTTGCCGGATTAAAAGAATTATGCTTGACCAAAAACTTGTACTTGTAGAATGATCATAGAAACCAACAACGAGGCAGCGTTTGACACCAGTCGGATTAAAAGAATGTCGGGACTAAAAACTTGTACTTGTAGAACGTGGATTGATAGAAACGAAATTGCAATGAAAGTAAAGTTTAGCAATTTTGGTCGGATTAAAAGAATGTCGGACTAAAAATCCCAAGAAATTTGTAGAATGATTGATAGAAACGAAAAATGGTAAATAAAAAAAGTTTTGATAAAATTTGGATGGATTAAAAACGTCGACTAAAAAACTTGTATTTGTAGAATGGATTGGATAGAAACGAAATGAGAACAAAGCAAAAAGTTTTGATAAAATTTTATTGATTAAAAGAATGTCGGACTAAAAAACCTTGTACTTGTAGAATGGATTGATAGAAAAGAAAACAGGTAAAAATGAAAGTAAAAGTTTTGAAAAATTTTTGCCGGATTAAAAGAATGTCGGACTAAAAACTTGTACTTGTAGAATGGATTGATAGAAACGAAAATGGTAATGAAAAGTTTTGATAGCCTCTTTAAGGATTACAAGAATGTCAGACTAAAAAACTTGTAATTTTGTAGAATGGATTGATAGAAACTAAAACAGAATGAAAGCGTGTTTTTTGATAAAACTTTTAAGCCGATTGCGAATGTCGGACTAAAAAAACTTGTACTTGTAGAATGGATTGATAGAAACGAAATGGTAAATGAAAGTAAAAAAGTTTTGATAAAATTTTATTGGATTGAAAATGTTTAATTAAAAACTTGTACTTGTAGAATGGATTGATAGAAGAAAATGGTAAATGAAAGAAAGTTTTGACAATCTTAATGATTAAAGAATGTCGGACCAAAAAACTTGTACTGGTGGAATGGATTGATAGAATGAAATGGTAGTATCGAAAGTGAAAGTTTTGATAAAATTTTACGGATTAAGAATGTCGGACTAAAAACTTGTACTTGTAGAATGGATCGATAGAACGAAAATGTAAATGAAAGTAAAAAGTTTTGATAAAATTTTGGCCGGATTAAAAGAATGTCGGACTAAAAAACTTGTACTTGTAGAATGGATTGATACAGAAACGAAAATGTAAATGAAAGTAAAAAAGTTTTGATAAAATTTTTGCCGGATTAAAAATGTCGGACTAAAAACTTGTACATGTAGAATGGATTGATAGAAACGAAAATGGTAAATGAAAGTAAAAAGTTTTGATAAAATGTTGGCCGGATTAAAAGAATGTCGGACTAAAAAACTTGAACTTGTAGAATGGATTGATAGAAACGAAAATGGTAAATGAAAGTAAAAAGTTTTGATAAAATTTTGGCCGGATTAAAAGTATGTCGGACTAAAAAACTTGTACTTGTAGAATGGATTGATAGAAACGAAAATGGTAAATGAAAGTAAAAAGTTTTGATAAAATGTTGGCCGGATTAAAAAATGTCGGACTAAAAAACTTGTACTTGTAGAATGGATTGATAGAAACGAAAATGGTAAATGAAAGTAAAAAGTTTTGATAAAATTTTGGCCGGATTAAAAGTATGTCGGACTAAAAAACTTGTACTTGTAGAATGGATTGATAGAAACGAAAATGGTAAATGAAAGTAAAAAGTTTTGATAAAATTTTGGCCGGATTAAAAAATGTCGGACTAAAAAACTTTCTACTTGTAGAATGGATTGATAGAAACGAAAATGGTAAATGAAAGTAAAAAGTTTTGATAAAATTTTGGCCGGATTAAAAAATGTCGGACTAAAAAACTTGTACTTGTAGAATGGATTGATAGAAACGAAAATGGTAAATGGGAGTAAACAGTTTTGATAAAATTTTGGCCAGATTAAAAGAATGTCGGACTAAAAAACTTGAAGAATGGATTGATAGAAACGAAAATGTTAAATGGGAGTAAAAGGTTTTGATAAAATGTTGGCCGGATTAAAAGTATGTCGGACTAAAAAACTTGTACTTGTAGAATGGATTGATAGAAACGAAAATGGTAAATGAAAGTAAAAAGTTTTGATAAAATTTTGGCCGGATTAAAAGAATGTCGGACTAAAAAACTTGTACTTGTAGAATGGATTGATAGAAACGAAAATGGTAAATGAAAGTAAAAGGTTTTGATAAAATGTTGGCCGGATTAAAAGAATGTCGGACTAAAAAAGTTGTAGAATGGATTGATAGAAACGAAAATGGTAAATGAAAGTAAAAAGTTTTGATAAAATGTTGGCCGGATTAAAAGAATGTCGGACTAAAAAACTTGTACTTGTAGAATGGATTGATAGAAACGAAAATGGTAAATGAAAGTAAAAAGTTTTGATAAAATTTTGGCCGGATTAAAAGTATGTCGGACTAAAAAACTTGTACTTGTAGAATGGATTGATAGAAACGAAAATGGTAAATGAAAGTAAAAAGTTTTGATAAAATTTTGGCCGGATTAAAAAATGTCGGACTAAAAAACTTGTACTTGTAGAATGGATTGATAGAAACGAAAATGGTAAATGAAAGTAAAAAGTTTTGATAAAATTTTGGCCGGATTAAAAAATGTCGGACTAAAAAACTTGTACTCGTAGAATGGATTGATAGAAACGAAAATGGTAAATGGGAGTAAACAGTTTTGATAAAATTTTGGCCAGATTAAAAGAATGTCGGACTAAAAAACTTGTACTTGTAGAATGGATTGATAGAAACGAAAATGGTAAATGGGAGTAAAAAGTTTTGATAAAATTTTGGCCAGATTAAAAGAATGTCGGACAAAAAAACTTGAAGAATGGATTGATAGAAACGAAAATGTTAAATGGGAGTAAAAGGTTTTGATAAAATGTTGGCCGGATTAAAAGTATGTCGGACTAAAAAACTTGTACTTGTAGAATGGATTGATAGAAACGAAAATGGTAAATGAAAGTAAAAAGTTTTGATAAAATTTTGGCCGGATTAAAAGAATGTCGGACTAAAAAACTTGTACTTGTAGAATGGATTGATAGAAACGAAAATGGTAAATGAAAGTAAAAGGTTTTGATAAAATGTTGGCCGGATTAAAAGAATGTCGGACTAAAAAAGTTGTAGAATGGATTGATAGAAACGAAAATGGTAAATGAAAGTAAAAAGTTTTGATAAAATGTTGGCCGGATTAAAAGAATGTCGGACTAAAAAACTTGTACTTGTAGAATGGATTGATAGAAACGAAAATGGTAAATGAAAGTAAAAAGTTTTGATAAAATTTTGGCCGGATTAAAAGTATGTCGGACTAAAAAACTTGTACTTGTAGAATGGATTGATAGAAACGAAAATGGTAAATGAAAGTAAAAAGTTTTGATAAAATTTTGGCCGGATTAAAAAATGTCGGACTAAAAAACTTGTACTTGTAGAATGGATTGATAGAAACGAAAATGGTAAATGAAAGTAAAAAGTTTTGATAAAATTTTGGCCGGATTAAAAAATGTCGGACTAAAAAACTTGTACTCGTAGAATGGATTGATAGAAACGAAAATGGTAAATGGGAGTAAACAGTTTTGATAAAATTTTGGCCAGATTAAAAGAATGTCGGACTAAAAAACTTGTACTTGTAGAATGGATTGATAGAAACGAAAATGGTAAATGGGAGTAAACAGTTTTGATAAAATTTTGGCCAGATTAAAAGAATGTCGGACTAAAAAACTTGAAGAATGGATTGATAGAAACGAAAATGTTAAATGGGAGTAAAAGGTTTTGATAAAATGTTGGCCGGATTAAAAATATGTCGGACTAAAAACTTGTACTTGTAGAATGGATTGATAGAAACGAAAATGGTAAATGAAAGTAAAAGGTTTTGATAAAATGTTGGCCGGATTAAAAGAATGTCGGACTAAAAAACTCGTAGAATGGATTGATAGAAACGAAAATGGTAAATGGGAGTAAAAGGTTTTGATAAAATGTTGGCCGGATTAAAAGAATGTCGGACTAAAAAACTTGTAGAATGGATTGATAGAAACGAAAATGGTAAATGAAAGTAAAAAGTTTTGATAAAATGTTAGCCGGATTAAAAGAATGTCGGACTAAAAAACTTGTACTTGTAGAATGGATTGATAGAAACGAAAATGGTAAATGAAAGTAAAAAGTTTTGATAAAATTTTGGCCGGATTAAAAAATGTCGGACTAAAAAACTTGTACTTGTAGAATGGATTGATAGAAACGAAAATGGTAAATGAAAGTAAAAAGTTTTGATAAAATTTTGGCCGGATTAAAAGAATGTCGGACTAAAAACCTTGTACTTGTAGAATGGATTGATAGAAAAGAAAATGGTAAATGAAAGTAAAAAGCTTTGAAAAAATTTTGGCCGGATTAAAAGAATGTCGGACTAAAAAACTTGTACTTGTAGAATGGATTGATAGAAACGAAAATGGTAAATGAAAGTAAAAAGTTTTGATAAAATTTTGGCCGGATTAAAAGAATGTCGGACTAAAAAACTTGTACTTGTAGAATGGATTGATAGAAACGAAAATGGTAAATGAAAGTAAAAAGTTTTGATAAAACTTTGGCCGGATTAAAAGAATGTCGGACTAAAAAACTTGTACTTGTAGAATGGATTGATAGAAACGAAAATGGTAAATGAAAGTAAAAAGTTTTGATAAAATTTTGGCCGGATTAAAAAATGTCGGACTAAAAAACTTGTACATGTAGAATGGATTGATAGAAACGAAAATGGTAAATGAAAGTAAAAAGTTTTGATAAAATGTTGGCCGGATTAAAAGAATGTCGGACTAAAAAACTTGAACTTGTAGAATGAATTGATAAAACGAAAATGGTAAATGAAAGTAAAAATTTGATAAAATTTTTGGCGGATTAAAAGTATGTCGGACTAAAAAACTTGTACTTGTAGAATGGATTGATAGAAACGAAAATGGTAAATGAAAGTAAAAAGTTTTGATAAAATGTTGGCCGGATTGAAAGAATGTCGGACTAAAAAACTTGTACTTGTAGAATGGATTGATAGAAACGAAAATGGTAAATGAAAGTAAAGTTTTGATAAAATTTTGGCCGGATTAAAAGTATGTCGGACTAAAAACTTGTACTTGTAGAATGGATTGATAAACGAAAATGGTAAATGAAAGTAAAAGTTTTGATAAAATTTTGGCGGATTAAAAAATGTCGGACTAAAGCTTGTACTTGTAGAATGGATTGATAGAAACGAAAACGAGTAAATGAAAGTAAAAAGTTTTGATAAAATTTTGGCCGGATTAAAAGTATGTCGGACTAAAAAACTTGTACTTGTAAGATGAATTGATAAGTACGAAATGGTAAATGAAAGTAAAAGTTTTGATAAAATTTTGGCCGGATTAAAAAAATGTCGGACTAAAAACTTTCTGTAGAATGGATTGATAGAAACGAAAATGGTAAATGAAAGTAAAAAGTTTTGATAAAATTTTGGCCGGATTAAAAAATGTCGGACTAAAGCATGCTTGTAGAATGGATTGATAGAAACGAAAATGGTAAATGGGAGTAAACAGTTTTGATAAAATTTTGGCCAGATTAAAAGAATGTCGGACTAAAAACTTGTACTTGTAGAATGGATTGATAGAAACGAAAATGGTAAATGGGAGTAAACAGTTTTGATAAAATTTTGGCCAGATTAAAAGAATGTCGGACTAAAAAACTTGAAGAATGGATTGATAGAAACGAAAATGTTAAATGGGAGTAAAAGGTTTGATAAAATGTTGGACGGATTAAAAGTATGTCGGACTAAAAAACTTGTACTTGTAGAATGGATTGATAGAAACGAAAATGGTAAATGAAAGTAAAAAGTTTTGATAAAATTTTGGCCGGATTAAAAGAATGTCGGACTAAAAAACTTGTACTTGTAGAATGGATTGATAGAAACGAAAATGGTAAATGAAAGTACTTTGATAAAATATTTGGCCGGATTAAAGATAATGAGAGGACTAAAAAAGTTGTAGAATGGATTGATAGAAACGAAAATGGTAAATGAAAGTAAAAGTTTTGATAAAATGTTGGCCGGATTAAAAGAATGTCGGACTAAAAAACTTGTACTTGTAGAATGGATTGATAGAAACGAAATGGTAAATGAAAGTAAAGTTTTGATAAAATTTTGGCCGGATTAAAAGTATGTCGGACTAAAAAACTTGTACTTGTAGAATGGATTGATAGAAACGAAAATGGTAAATGAAAGTAAAAGTTTTGATAAAATTTTGGCCGGATTAAAAAATGTCGGACTAAAAACTTGTACTTGTAGAATGGATTGATAGAAACGAAAATGGTAAATGAAAGTAAAAAGTTTGATAAAATTTTGGCCGGATTAAAATGTCGGACTAAAAAACTTGTACTCGCTAGAATGGATTGATAGAAACGAAATGGTAAATGGGAGTAAACAGTTTTGATAAAATTTTGGCCAGATTAAAAGAATGTCGGACTAAAACTTGTACTTGTGAATGGATTGATAGAAACGAAAATGGTAAATGGGAGTAAAAAGTTTTGATAAAATTTTGGCCAGATTAAAAGATGTCGGACTAAAAAACTTGAAGAATGGATTGATAGAAACGAAAATGTTACAAATGGGAGTAAAAGGTTTGATAAAATGTTGGCCGGATTAAAGTAGCAATAGGACTAAAGCCCACTTGTAGAATGGATTGATAGAAACGAAAATGGTAAATGAGAGAGAGTAAAGTTTTGATAAAATTTTTGGCCGGATTAAAAGAATGTCGGACTAAAAAACTTGTACTTGTAGAATGGATTGATAGAAACGAAAATGAGTAAATGAAAGTAAAAGGTTTTGATAAAATGTTGGCCGGATTAAAGAATGTCGGACTAAAAAAGTTGTAGAATGGATTGATAGAAACGAAAATGGTAAATGAAAGTAAAAAGTTTTGATAAAATGTTGGCCGGATTAAAAGAATGTCGGACTAAAAAACTTGTACTTGTAGAATGGATTGATAGAAACGAAAATGGTAAATGAAAGTAAAAAGTTTTGATAAAATTTTGGCCGGATTAAAAGTATGTCGGACTAAAAAACTTGTACTTGTAGAATGGATTGATAGAAACGAAAATGGTAAATGAAAGTAAAAAGTTTTGATAAAATTTTGGCCGGATTAAAAAATGTCGGACTAAAAAACTTGTACTTGTAGAATGGATTGATAGAAACGAAAATGGTAAATGAAAGTAAAAAGTTTTGATAAAATTTTGGCCGGATTAAAAAATGTCGGACTAAAAAACTTGTACTCGTAGAATGGATTGATAGAAACGAAAATGGTAAATGGGAGTAAACAGTTTTGATAAAATTTTGGCCAGATTAAAAGAATGTCGGACTAAAAAACTTGTACTTGTAGAATGGATTGATAGAAACGAAAATGGTAAATGGGAGTAAACAGTTTTGATAAAATTTTGGCCAGATTAAAAGAATGTCGGACTAAAAAACTTGAAGAATGGATTGATAGAAACGAAAATGTTAAATGGGAGTAAAAGGTTTTGATAAAATGTTGGCCGGATTAAAAATATGTCGGACTAAAAACTTGTACTTGTAGAATGGATTGATAGAAACGAAAATGGTAAATGAAAGTAAAAGGTTTTGATAAAATGTTGGCCGGATTAAAAGAATGTCGGACTAAAAAACTCGTAGAATGGATTGATAGAAACGAAAATGGTAAATGGGAGTAAAAGGTTTTGATAAAATGTTGGCCGGATTAAAAGAATGTCGGACTAAAAAACTTGTAGAATGGATTGATAGAAACGAAAATGGTAAATGAAAGTAAAAAGTTTTGATAAAATGTTAGCCGGATTAAAAGAATGTCGGACTAAAAAACTTGTACTTGTAGAATGGATTGATAGAAACGAAAATGGTAAATGAAAGTAAAAAGTTTTGATAAAATTTTGTCCGGATTAAAAGAATGTCGGACTAAAAAACTTGTACTTGTAGAATGGATTGATAGAAACGAAAATGGTAAATGGGAGGAAACAGTTTTGATAAAATGTTGGCCGGATTAAAAGAATGTCGGACTAAAAAACTTGTAGAATGGATTGATAGAAACGAAAATGGTAAATGAAAGTAAAATTTTTGATAAAATGTTGGCCGGATTAAAAGAATGTCGGACTAAAAAACTTGTACTTGTAGAATGGATTGATAGAAACGAAAATGGTAAATGAAAGTAAAAAGTTTTGATAAAATTTTGGCCGGATTAAAAAATGTCGGACTAAAAAACTTGTACTTGTAGAATGGATTGATAGAAACGAAAATGGTAAATGAAAGTAAAAAGTTTTGATAAAATTTTGGCCGGATTAAAAGAATGTCGGACTAAAAATCTTGTACTTGTAGAATGGATTGATAGAAACGAAAATGGTAAATGAAAGTAAAAAGTTTTGATAAAATTTTGGCCGGATTAAAAGAATGTCGGACTAAAAAACTTGTACTTGTAGAATGGATTGATAGAAACGAAAATGGTAAATGAAAGTAAAAAGTTTTGATAAAATTTTGTCCGGATTAAAAGAATGTCGGACTAAAAAACTTGTACTTGTAGAATGGATTGATAGAAACGAAAATGGTAAATGAAAGTAAAAAGTTTTGATAAAATTTTGGCCGGATTAAAAGAATGTCGGACTAAAAAACTTGTACTTGTAGAATGGATTGATAGAAACGAAAATGGTAAATGAAAGTAAAAAGTTTTGATAAAATTTTGGCCGGATTAAAAAATGTCGGACTAAAAAACTTGTACTTGTAGAATGGATTGATAGAAACGAAAATGGTAAATGAAAGTAAAAAGTTTTGATAAAATTTTGGCCGGATTAAAAGAATGTCGGACTAAAAAACTTGTACTTGTAGAATGGATTGATAGAAACGAAAATGGTAAATGAAAGTAAAAAGTTTTGATAAAATTTTGGCCGGATTAAAAGAATGTCGGACTAAAAAACTTGTACTTGTAGAATGGATTGATAGAAACGAAAATGGTAAATGAAAGTAAAAAGTTTTGATAAAATTTTGGCCGGATTAAAAGAATGTCGGACTAAAAAACTTGTACTTGTAGAATGGATTGATAGAAACGAAAATGGTAAATGAAAGTAAAAAGTTTTGATAAAATTTTGGCCGGATTAAAAAATGTCGGACTAAAAAACTTGTACATGTAGAATGGATTGATAGAAACGAAAATGGTAAATGAAAGTAAAAAGTTTTGATAAAATGTTGGCCGGATTAAAAGAATGTCGGACTAAAAAACTTGTACTTGTAGAATGGATTGATAGAAACGAAAATGGTAAATGAAAGTAAAAAGTTTTGATAAAATTTTGGCCGGATTAAAAGTATGTCGGACTAAAAAACTTGTACTTGTAGAATGGATTGATAGAACCGAAAATGGTAAATGAAAGTAAAAAGTTTTGATAAAATTTTGGCCGGATTAAAAAATGTCGGACTAAAAAACTTGTACTTGTAGAATGGATTGATAGAAACGAAAATGGTAAATGAAAGTAAAAAGTTTTGATAAAATTTTGGCCGGATTAAAAAATGTCGGACTAAAAAACTTGTACTTGTAGAATGGATTGATAGAAACGAAAATGGTAAATGGGAGTAAACAGTTTTGATAAAATTTTGGCCAGATTAAAAGAATGTCGGACTAAAAAACTTGTACTTGTAGAATGGATTGATAGAAACGAAAATGGTAAATGGGAGTAAACAGTTTTGATAAAATTTTGGCCAGATTAAAAGAATGTCGGACTAAAAAACTTGTACTTGTAGAATGGATTGATAGAAACGAAAATGGTAAATGAAAGTAAAAAGTTTTGATAAAATTTTGGCCGGATTAAAAGAATGTCGGACTAAAAAACTTGTACTTGTAGAATGGATTGATAGAAACGAAAATTGTAAATGGGAGTAAACAGTTTTGATAAAATTTTGGCCAGATTAAAAGAATGTCGGACTAAAAAACTTGTACTTGTAGAATGGATTGATAGAAACGAAAATGGTAAATGGGAGTAAACTGTTTTGATAAAATTTTGGCCAGATTAAAAGAATGTCGGACTAAAAAACTTGTACTTGTAGAATGGATTGATAGAAACGAAAATGGTAAATGGGAGTAAACGGTTTTGATAAAATTTTGGCCGGAGTAAAAGAATGTCGGACTAAAAAACTTGTACTTGTAGAATGGATTGATAGAAACGAAAATGGTAAATGGGAGTAAACAGTTTTGATAAAATTTTGGCCAGATTAAAAGAATGTCGGACTAAAAAACTTGTACTTGTAGAATGGATTGATAGAAACGAAAATGGTAAATGGGAGTAAACAGTTTTGATAAAATTTTGGCCAGATTAAAAGAATGTCGGACTAAAAAACTTGTACTTGTAGAATGGATTGATAGAAACGAAAATGGTAAATGGGAGTAAACAGTTTTGATAAAATTTTGGCCAGATTAAAAGAATGTCGGACTAAAAAACTTGTACTTGTAGAATGGATTGATAGAAACGAAAATGGTAAATGGGAGTAAAAGGCTTTGATAAAATTTTGGCCGGATTAAAAAATGTCGGACTAAAAAACTTGTACTTGTAGAATGGATTGATAGAAACGAAAATGGTAAATGGGAGTAAAAGGTTTTGATAAAATTTTGGCCAGATTAAAAGAATGTCGGACTAAAAAACTTGTACTTGTAGAATGGATTGATAGAAACGAAAATGGTAAATGGGAGTAAACAGTTTTGATAAAATTTTGGCCAGATTAAAAGAATGTCGGACTAAAAAACTTGTACTTGTAGAATGGATTGATAGAAACGAAAATGGTAAATGAAAGTTAAAAGTTTTGATAAAATGTTGGCCGGATTATAAATGTCGGACTAAAAAACTTGTACTTGTAGAATGGATTGATAGAAACGAAAATGGTAAATGGAAGCAAAAAGTTTTGATAAAATGTTGGCCGGATTAAAAGAATGTCGGACTAAATAACTTGTACTTGTAGAATGGATTGATAGAAACGAAAATGGTAAATGAAAGTAAAAAGTTTTGATAAAATGTTGGCCGGATTAAAAGAATGTCGGACTAAAAAACTTGTACTTGTAGAATGGATTGATAGAAACGAAAATGGTAAATGGGAGTAAACAGTTTTGATAAAATTTTGGCCAGATTAAAAGAATGTCGGACTAAAAAACTTGTACTTGTAGAATGGATTGATAGAAACGAAAATGGTAAATGGGAGTAAACAGTTTTGATAAAATTTTGGCCAGATTAAAAGAATGTCGGACTAAAAAACTTGTACTTGTAGAATGGATTGATAGAAACGAAAATGGTAAATGGGAGTAAAAGGTTTTGATAAAATTTTGGCCGGATTAAAAAATGTCGGACTAAAAAACTTGTACTTGTAGAATGGATTGATAGAAACGAAAATGGTAAATGGGAGTAAAAGGTTTTGATAAAATTTTGGCCAGATTAAAAGAATGTCGGACTAAAAAACTTGTACTTGTAGAATGGATTGATAGAAACGAAAATGGTAAATGGGAGTAAACAGTTTTGATAAAATTTTGGCCAGATTAAAAGAATGTCGGACTAAAAAACTTGTACTTGTAGAATGGATTGATAGAAACGAAAATGGTAAATGAAAGTTAAAAGTTTTGATAAAATGTTGGCCGGATTAAAAATGTCGGACTAAAAAACTTGTACTTGTAGAATGGATTGATAGAAACGAAAATGGTAAATGGGAGTAAACAGTTCTGATAAAATTTTGGCCAGATTAAAAGAATGTCGGACTAAAAAACTTGTACTTGTAGAATGGATTGATAGAAACGAAAATGTAAATGGGAGTAAACAGTTTTGATAAAATTTTGGCCAGATTAAAAGAATGTCGGACTAAAAAACTTGTACTTGTAGAATGGATTGATAGAAACGAAAATGGTAAATGAAAGCAAAAAGTTTTGATAAAATGTTGGCCGGATTAAAAGAATGTCGGACTAAATAACTTGTACTTGTAGAATGGATTGATAGAAACAAAAATGGTAAATGAAAGTAAAAAGTTTTGATAAAATGTTGGCCGGATTAAAAGAATGTCGGACTAAAAAACTTGTACTTGTAGAATGGATTGATAGAAACGAAAATGGTAAATGGGAGTAAACAGTTTGGATAAAATTTTGGCCAGATTAAAAGAATGTCGGACTAAAAAACTTGTACTTGTAGAATGGATTGATAGAAACGAAAATGGTAAATGGGAGTAAACTGTTTTGATAAAATTTTGGCCAGATTAAAAGAATGTCGGACTAAAAAACTTGTACTTGTAGAATGGATTGATAGAAACGAAAATGGTAAATGGGAGTAAACGGTTTTGATAAAATTTTGGCCGGAGTAAAAGAATGTCGGACTAAAAAACTTGTACTTGTAGAATGGATTGATAGAAACGAAAATGGTAAATGGGAGTAAACAGTTTTGATAAAATTTTGGCCAGATTAAAAGAATGTCGGACTAAAAAACTTGTACTTGTAGAATGGATTGATAGAAACGAAAATGGTAAATGAATGTTAAAAGTTTTGATAAAATGTTGGCCGGATTAAAAATGTCGGACTAAAAAACTTGTACTTGTAGAATGGATTGATAGAAACGAAAATGGTAAATGGGAGTAAACAGTTTTGATAAAATTTTGGCCAGATTAAAAGAATGTCGGACTAAAAAATTGTACTTGTAGAATGGATTGATAGAAACGAAAATGTAAATGGGAGTAAACAGTTTTGATAAAATTTTGGCCAGATTAAAAGAATGTCGGACTAAAAAACTTGTACTTGTAGAATGGATTGATAGAAACGAAAATGGTAAATGGAAGCAAAAAGTTTTGATAAAATGTTGGCCGGATTAAAAGAATGTCGGACTAAATAACTTGTACTTGTAGAATGGATTGATAGAAACGAAAATGGTAAATGAAAGTAAAAAGTTTTGATAAAATGTTGGCCGGATTAAAAGAATGTCGGACTAAAAAACTTGTACTTGTAGAATGGATTGATAGAAACGAAAATGGTAAATGGGAGTAAACAGTTTTGATAAAATTTTGGCCAGATTAAAAGAATGTCGGACTAAAAAACTTGTACTTGTAGAATGGATTGATAGAAACGAAAATGGTAAATGGGAGTAAAAGGTTTTGATAAAATTTTGGCCGGATTAAAAAATGTCGGACTAAAAAACTTGTACTTGTAGAATGGATTGATAGAAACGAAAATGGTAAATGGGAGTAAAAGGTTTTGATAAAATTTTGGCCAGATTAAAAGAATGTCGGACTAAAAAACTTGTACTTGTAGAATGGATTGATAGAAACGAAAATGGTAAATGGGAGTAAACAGTTTTGATAAAATTTTGGCCAGATTAAAAGAATGTCGGACTAAAAAACTTGTACTTGTAGAATGGATTGATAGAAACGAAAATGGTAAATGGGAGTAAACAGTTTTGATAAAATTTTGGCCAGATTAAAAGAATGTCGGACTAAAAAACTTGTACTTGTAGAATGGATTGATAGAAACGAAAATGGTAAATGAAAGTTAAAAGTTTTGATAAAATGTTGGCCGGATTAAAAATGTCGGACTAAAAAACTTGTACTTGTAGAATGGATTGATAGAAACGAAAATGGTAAATGGGAGTAAACAGTTCTGATAAAATTTTGGCCAGATTAAAAGAATGTCGGACTAAAAAACTTGTACTTGTAGAATGGATTGATAGAAACGAAAATGTAAATGGGAGTAAACAGTTTTGATAAAATTTTGGCCAGATTAAAAGAATGTCGGACTAAAAAACTTGTACTTGTAGAATGGATTGATAGAAACGAAAATGGTAAATGAAAGCAAAAAGTTTTGATAAAATGTTGGCCGGATTAAAAGAATGTCGGACTAAATAACTTGTACTTGTAGAATGGATTGATAGAAACAAAAATGGTAAATGAAAGTAAAAAGTTTTGATAAAATGTTGGCCGGATTAAAAGAATGTCGGACTAAAAAACTTGTACTTGTAGAATGGATTGATAGAAACGAAAATGGTAAATGGGAGTAAACAGTTTGGATAAAATTTTGGCCAGATTAAAAGAATGTCGGACTAAAAAACTTGTACTTGTAGAATGGATTGATAGAAACGAAAATGGTAAATGGGAGTAAACTGTTTTGATAAAATTTTGGCCAGATTAAAAGAATGTCGGACTAAAAAACTTGTACTTGTAGAATGGATTGATAGAAACGAAAATGGTAAATGGGAGTAAACGGTTTTGATAAAATTTTGGCCGGAGTAAAAGAATGTCGGACTAAAAAACTTGTACTTGTAGAATGGATTGATAGAAACGAAAATGGTAAATGGGAGTAAACAGTTTTGATAAAATTTTGGCCAGATTAAAAGAATGTCGGACTAAAAAACTTGTACTTGTAGAATGGATTGATAGAAACGAAAATGGTAAATGAATGTTAAAAGTTTTGATAAAATGTTGGCCGGATTAAAAATGTCGGACTAAAAAACTTGTACTTGTAGAATGGATTGATAGAAACGAAAATGGTAAATGGGAGTAAACAGTTTTGATAAAATTTTGGCCAGATTAAAAGAATGTCGGACTAAAAAACTTGTACTTGTAGAATGGATTGATAGAAACGAAAATGTAAATGGGAGTAAACAGTTTTGATAAAATTTTGGCCAGATTAAAAGAATGTCGGACTAAAAAACTTGTACTTGTAGAATGGATTGATAGAAACGAAAATGGTAAATGGAAGCAAAAAGTTTTGATAAAATGTTGGCCGGATTAAAAGAATGTCGGACTAAATAACTTGTACTTGTAGAATGGATTGATAGAAACGAAAATGGTAAATGAAAGTAAAAAGTTTTGATAAAATGTTGGCCGGATTAAAAGAATGTCGGACTAAAAAACTTGTACTTGTAGAATGGATTGATAGAAACGAAAATGGTAAATGGGAGTAAACAGTTTTGATAAAATTTTGGCCAGATTAAAAGAATGTCGGACTAAAAAACTTGTACTTGTAGAATGGATTGATAGAAACGAAAATGGTAAATGGGAGTAAAAGGTTTTGATAAAATTTTGGCCGGATTAAAAAATGTCGGACTAAAAAACTTGTACTTGTAGAATGGATTGATAGAAACGAAAATGGTAAATGGGAGTAAAAGGTTTTGATAAAATTTTGGCCAGATTAAAAGAATGTCGGACTAAAAAACTTGTACTTGTAGAATGGATTGATAGAAACGAAAATGGTAAATGGGAGTAAACAGTTTTGATAAAATTTTGGCCAGATTAAAAGAATGTCGGACTAAAAAACTTGTACTTGTAGAATGGATTGATAGAAACGAAAATGGTAAATGAAAGTTAAAAGTTTTGATAAAATGTTGGCCGGATTATAAATGTCGGACTAAAAAACTTGTACTTGTAGAATGGATTGATAGAAACGAAAATGGTAAATGGGAGTAAACAGTTTTGATAAAATTTTGGCCAGATTAAAAGAATGTCGGACTAAAAAACTTGTACTTGTAGAATGGATTGATAGAAACGAAAATGTAAATGGGAGTAAACAGTTTTGATAAAATTTTGGCCAGATTAAAAGAATGTCGGACTAAAAAACTTGTACTTGTAGAATGGATTGATAGAAACGAAAATGGTAAATGAAAGCAAAAAGTTTTGATAAAATGTTGGCCGGATTAAAAGAATGTCGGACTAAATAACTTGTACTTGTAGAATGGATTGATAGAAACGAAAATGGTAAATGAAAGTAAAAAGTTTTGATAAATTGTTGACCGGATTAAAAGAATGTCGGACTAAAAAACTTGTACTTGTAGAATGGATTGATAGAAACGAAAATGGTAAATGGGAGTAAACAGTTTTGATAAAATTTTGGCCAGATTAAAAGAATGTCGCACTAAAAAACTTGTACTTGTAGAATGGATTGATAGAAACGAAAATGGTAAATGGGAGTAAACTGTTTTGATAAAATTTTGGCCAGATTAAAAGAATGTCGGACTAAAAAACTTGTACTTGTAGAATGGATTGATAGAAACGAAAATGGTAAATGGGAGTAAAAGGTTTTGATAAAATTTTGGCCGGATTAAAAAATGTCGGACTAAAAAACTTGTACTTGTAGAATGGATTGATAGAAACGAAAATGGTAAATGGGAGTAAACGGTTTTGATAAAATTTTGGCCGGATTAAAAGAATGTCGGACTAAAAAACTTGTACTTGTAGAATGGATTGATAGAAACGAAAATGGTAAATGGGAGTAAACAGTTTTGATAAAATTTTGGCCAGATTAAAAGAATGTCGGACTAAAAAACTTGTACTTGTAGAATGGATTGATAGAAACGAAAATGGTAAATGGGAGTAAACAGTTTTGATAAAATTTTGGCCAGATTAAAAGAATGTCGGACTAAAAAACTTGAAGAATGGATTGATAGAAACGAAAATGTTAAATGGGAGTAAAAGGTTTTGATAAAATGTTGGCCGGATTAAAAGTATGTCGGACTAAAAAACTTGTACTTGTAGAATGGATTGATAGAAACGAAAATGGTAAATGAAAGTAAAAAGTTTTGATAAAATGTTGGCCGGATTAAAAGAATGTCGGACTAAAAAACTTGTTCTTGTAGAATGGATTGATAGAAACGAAAATGGTAAATGGGAGTAAACAGTTTTGATAAAATTTTGGCCAGATTAAAAGTATGTCAGACTAAATAACTTGTACTTGTAGAATGGATTGATAGAAACGAAAATGTTAAATGGGAGTAAAAGGTTTTGATAAAATGTTGGCCGGATTAAAAGTATGTCGGACTAAAAAACTTGTACTTGTAGAATGGATTGATAGAAACGAAAATGGTAAATGAAAGTAAAAAGTTTTGATAAAATGTTGGCCGGATTAAAAGAATATCGGACTAAAAAACTTGTTCTTGTAGAATGGATTGATAGAAACGAAAATGGTAAATGGGAGTAAACAGTTTTGATAATATTTTGGCCAGATTAAAAGAATGTCGGACTAAAAAACTTGAAGAATGGATTGATAGAAACGAAAATGTTAAATGGGAGTAAAAGGTTTTGATAAAATGTTGGCCGGATTAAAAGTATGTCGGACTAGAAAACTTGTACTTGTAGAATGGATTGATAGAAACGAAAATGGTAAATGAAAGTAAAAAGTTTTGATAAAATTTTGGCCGGATTAAAAGTATGTCGGACTAAAAAACTTGTACTTGTAGAATGGATTGATAGAAACGAAAATGGTAAATGAAAGTAAAAAGTTTTGATAAAATTTTGGCCGGATTAAAAGTTTGAAGTTCAATGGCTACATCAAATCTATAGATTCATCTACTGCTAGGAAGGTGGTGTCACAGGGTCGGGCCAGAAAGTTTTTATTCTCAGAATCCATTTTGCACATTTATAAATCTACCGTTAATTGAATACTGTTGCCGTATCTGGTCGAGTGCACCTGCTTTTTGTCTCGTAGTCCTCGACAAAATTTAAGAAGGATCTGCAATCTAATCGTTCATAATCTGGCATCTCGACGTAATCACTGTCTTACATGACGTGGCTTCCCTCTGTCTTTTCTAGAAATATTTACAAGGCAACAGCTCTGACGAACTTTGTTTTACATAAATTTATCCGTGCTACTAGATTGGCATCTAGGTCCCACTCTTTTACGGTTAAAATAGATGTAACCACCACTTATATATCAGTCAGTCTCTCACTGGCGTGATTTGGCCTCTGTCTTTTCTATAAACATAAAAAAAAAACCAACTCATGGCATGAGTAAGTTATATCTGGAAGGAAATTTAGCTGGTAAAAAAAAAAGAGCGAAGGATGGTATCATGGCAGAGACTAAGAACTACAAATATACCCACTTAGAGCCAAACCCGAAGTAAAAACTAAAATAAAAGGGCTGAAAAAAAAACGGTCATATAGACAGATAAACAGACACGCATACAAACATCTTGCCTTCTCTCTCTCTCTCTCTCTATATATATATATATATATATATATATATTATCGATTTTCTCCATTACTGTAACAATTGCAACCTTGAAACTTCTGAATATCGTTTCTTATGTCTTTGTCTATGAGTGTATCAAATTTGATTAAAATCGGACCACTCCTTCAATAACCCGATTTTTTTGATTATCGATTTTCGATATTTATCGAGGGTGCCTCGACACAAAACCTAGCTAAGAACACTTGCAGAGGATTATAGTACAACTGTGTAAATTTTTAAGAAAATCGGTTGAGCCGTTTCAGTGTCTATAGATAACGGACACACACACACACACACACACACACACACACACACACACACACACAGACAAAGTTCCATTTATAAATAAGTTTAGATAATTGACAATTACTCTTTGAACTTAAGAACATAAGAAACGATATTCAGAAGTTTCAAGGTTGCAGTTCTTACAATAGTGCAGAAAGTCGATAATATATATATATATATATATATATATATATATATATATATATATATATATATATATATAAAAGGCAAGATGTTTGTATGTGTCTGTTTATCTGCCTGTATGTCTGTATTTGTTCAGCCCTTTAATTTTATTTTTTGCTTCAGGTTTGGCTCTAAGTAGGTATAATTGTAGTTCTTAGTATGAGCCATGATACCATTTACTCAGAGGACTTATTTAGACTTCAAAATCCAGTTTAGGACGAAAAAAACTTATTTATATCGATACCAGGAAATCAAAATTTGACTTATATCCATTGATTTTTCTTTCGGTCTACGGTTTCGCTTTAACTGGAAACAACTTTTGCTTTTTTAGTCTTTTGTGCCAATGTCCAAAGAGTCTGAGCTCCAGGACCATGGATTAGTTTTAAAGCTTTCATTACACCCGAGCAACGCCGGGCTATACTGCTAGTTAAATTGATAGATAAAAGATGAAACTCACGGATAATCTTCTCAGATAAAAAGTTGAGAGGGAAAATAAAAAAAATGTGTGTACTGTTAGAATAAAAAAGGAAAACATTGTCAAATACAAATATTATAACAATTTTCTTCATTTGTATATACATACAGTGACATTATATATGTAAGGCCTCTCACAAAAATGATCGGTACGTTGAGTCAATCAGCCCTCGGGGTATATCATAATGGTCATATGACAGTCGTTGGAACATGATCTAGGTATATTCAGTAGTTTGAACCAATCACAGATAGAATATGAAAGTTAAAAGCTTTGAGAAATTATTAATTAAAAGAAAGTCAGACTAAAGCAGTGGTTCCCAACCTTTTGGCACTCCCGACCCCGTACCTAAAAGTTTGAAAAACATGCGGCCCCCTACATGCGACCCCCTACTTAGGGTTTACTATCAGCAGCTTAATTTTCTTTTTATTTTCTGTAAAGAACAGGGAAAGAAACATAAAAAAAATCTTAAAATTCTGTAATTATTTATTATCAAATTAAAGCACATTGGTCCAACCTGATTTCACAAAAAGAACATATATTTCTTAAAATAATATTATCATAGGTTTAAAAAGCTATCCGACCCAGCTAGTGAGATAGTTCTGAAAATAACTTTTTATCAACGAGGAATAAATTATCTCGTCGATCGATGGTAGAGGGGCATAAGATGCTCAAGTTTCGTATTTTGACTAATCTAATTGGAGTAGATAGACTAAACTATCGCCCGGTTTACATTCCACCCACATATTGAACGGATGAAGAGGCTCATCCCTTGTTTCCTGTTTAGGATGTGGTTTCCGGCTTACTCTTTCTTTTCAATTGGAGTAGTTAGACTAAACTATCGCCCGGTTCACACTCCACCCACGTCTATTGAACGGTGAAGAGGCTCATCCCTTGTTTCCTGTTTAGGATGTGGTTTCCGTCTTTCTCTTTTCAAATCTTTTCACTCTTACGCAGTCCCTTGCACGTTAGTGGCGTTACCGCCTTGTTCGGGGTGATATGATTTAAAAAAAAATCAACATTTCTACAGTTAATTTTTCAAGAAGAAAATTATGTTTCTGAAATCGGCCATTAATTTTGTAACAACTTAATAAATATAAGAAATAAAAAAATAGTATTGCTTACACGCGAATCATGTTTCACTCTTAGAATCGTCGGGCGGAACAAGCTAATCTGTGAATTGACCATTTATATTATAGTCATATTAATAAAACATATGAGTTCGCAATTAGGCTACTCCGCCCTACATTCATAAAAGACTGAAATTTGAGTCCTTTGTAAACTATATTATGTATGACTGTTTTTCATTTAATTCTAATGTTTAATTCGTCCATATAGTGCTTTATAAGTTGCGTCGATATACTTTCAGGATAGTGTGTCTGGCCCATGCTCATTCTCTGAATTGAATGTATTAAGAATTTTGATATATATAGTGTGCCAGTTTTGCTTAGAACTTTCACCACTAAGACTTCTCATACCATAAGACGAAACTGGGACGTGTCATCGTTAATTTGGTAAACTAAAACAAAAAAAAATAATGACACTTTGAACAATGTACTGATTAAAATATATTTGATTTTGTCTGTATACATTTCTGAAATGAGTCATTGTAAATATTTACACGATTTACATTGTTTAGACTGTTGCCCTCATCTGTACGGTCATGTTCACGAAGCAAGCAAACGTAAAGAAGTTCTACAAATGGGAGGGGCGAGAAAAGAAACTCTTAGAGTGGAAGAGTCGGTTACATTTAACTTGTTCGAGGGTAAAAGGGTCGGAAGATCAGGAGAAAAAGCATGTCAAAGCAGTTGCCATGAAAATACTTGTAGAAAAGACAGAGGGAAGCCACATCAATTCGGTGAGAAAGTGACTGAACGCTAGCTGCCAAGTCAGGATCGGCATTGCAGATCCATCTTTGTTATTGCAGATCCATCTTTGGATTTTGTTGAGAACCTCAAGATGAATAGCAGGAGCCCCCCCCCCCCGGGTAGATATGGAAACGGGTAGGGTTATAAATGTGCAAAATAGATTCTAACGAGAAAAAACTTCTTTCCCGAATCGTAGATGCAGCCATGGATTCTACTGAGTCATTCCATTTGAGATTATTTGAGAGAGTAAGTCCAAAGCGGCGTAATGTGTCGTTCTCTAGGAGACTATCGTCTTTCATTCGGATAGTGAACAGAAAACTTTCTCTGTAGTGATTAAAGAACAGCAGTTTCATTTTGGAGGCTTTAAACTTTACGAGCCGTTCCTTTTCTCGTTCAATCACAGAGACATTTTAAAGGAAAGCAGTCAGGTTTACTTTATCAGACTTGCCAGATTTTTTAATGAGACAGGAGTAAATGTAGTGTCATTTGCATACATACCTACTTTGGAACTGATTACATCATTTATAAAGATCAGAAAAAGCGTAGGACCTAGGATAGAGCCCGGAAGGACGCCCGTGTTAGTATAAAAACTCATGAAGTTTACCTGTTCAAAACATTGAATACTGTTCGGGTGCTCCTGCTATTCATGTTGAGGTTCTCGTCAGAATCCATCTTGCACATTTAGAAATCTATTCGTCCGTCCATTGAATACAGTTGCCATATATGGTCGGTTGCTCCTGCTATTCATGTTGAGGTTCTCGTCAGAATCCATCTTGCACATTTATAAATCTACCATTCGTCAGTGCATTGAATGCAGTTGTCATATATGTTCGGGTGCTTCTGCTATTCATCTTGAGGTTCTCGTCAGAATCCATCTGACACAATTATAAATTTACCATTGTCCGTGCATTGAATTTTATTGCCATATCTAGTCGGGTGCTCCTGCTATTCATCTTGAGGTTCTCATAAGAATCCATCTTGCACATTTATAAATCCACCATTCGTCCGTACATTGAGGACAGTTGCCATATCTGGCCGTGAGCTCCTGCTATTCATCTCTAGGTTCTTGCCAGAATCCATCTTGCATATTTATAAATCTAACATTCGTCCATGCATTGAATATTGTTGCCATATTTGGTTGGGTGATCCTGCTATTCATCTCGACGTTCTCGTCAGAATCCATCGTGCACATTTATAATTCTACAATTCGTCCATGTATTAAATAGTGTTGCCATATCTGGTTGGGTGCTCCTCTTATTCATCTCAAGATTCTTGTCAGAATCCATCTTGCACATTTATAAATTTACCATTCGTCATGGCATTGAGTAATGTTGCCATATCTGATCGGTTGCTCCTGCTAATTATCTCGAGATGTTTATCAGAATCTATCATGCACATTTTCAAATCTCTCATTTGTCCGTGAATTGAATACTGTTGCCATATCTGGTCGGGTTCTCCTGCTATTCATCTTGAAGTTCTCAGAATCCATCTTGCACATTTATAAATCTACCATTCATCTGTGCATTGAATACTGTTATAACACGTTCAGAATATCCTTCTTTCGAAAGAATTTCAACCTGAGCTCTTTTTTCAATGCTAATCTGTTTCTTCCTTGCCACTCGCACTTCCCGCCTGTGGAACTCGCTCCCGTATTCTTGCTTTCCTGACGGCTACAACCTCCAGAAATTTAAATGCAAAGTCAATACTCATCTACTAACCACTGGACTCTAGCTCCCCCCCCCCCCCGTATAACCTCCCCTTTCTCTCCACCTATGTATCTGTCATCGCACCTGCTTTCTCAGCTTTCTATTGTTCCCTTCTAACTAGTTTGTACTCCTCCCCCTTTTCTAATTAATCTTTTTACATTTATGTAGCCCCCTGCACATCAGTGGCGTTTGCTCGGGGTGAAATGATTAAAAAAAAAATCTGGTCGGGTGCTCTTGCTATTTTTCTTGAGGTTCTCGTCAGAATCCATCTTACACATTTATAAATCTACCATTCTTCCATCCATTGAATACTGGTGGGTGTTGCCATATCTGGTCGGCTGCTCCTGCTATTCATCTTTGAGGTTCTCGGCCAAATCCAAAGAACGATCTACAATGTAATCGGTCGTCACTTGGCATTACGACTGCGCTCACTTTCTCAACGACTGGACGTGGCTTCCTTCTGTCTTTTCTACAAATATTTTAATGGAACTGCTTTTTTTCTCTGGCGCCCTGTTCATGTGAAGCTGAGCGTGCTACTAAATTGGCATTTAGGTCCCACCTGTTTACCGTTAAAATAATTAAATGTAGCCGCCACTTCTACTTCAACAGTTTCTTCCTTCGTGTTTCCCTTTCCTTTACTTGCTTCCCAGATAGCTACAATCTTAAAAAAAATTTAAAAACAACCATCTTCTGACCTCTTGAATCCTATTCCTGTTTTATCCTTTCTTTAATACCCTCTGTACCCAATATTTTTTCTCACTAGTGTTGGTCCCGTTTTGTTTATTGAAAAAACTAATGATAACAGTGAAAATAGAAAACAATAGAAACAATTTTAACAGCCCCCCCCCTTATAATTGTTTAAATATTGAAATTATTCCAAATTTTTCTTGTCAATCGGAAGGTTTAGGATGTAACTGATAAGATCGCAATGAAAATGTAAACAAAAAAAATTGATAATCAACCAATTTACAGGTGGTGGTAATGTCATACTGGCGAGTGGTTCCAAAATGGAGGATCGATTTACTATAACGTTTTATGAAAAACTGAGCCCCCCCACCCACCGCTAAAATTGTTGAAACATTGAAATTTTTCCAAATTTTTTTTGTCGATCGGAAAGTTTAGGGTGTAATCGATAAGATTTCAACGAGAAAAGTGAAAAAAAAAAAAAAAAAAAATGGCTTTCCGGAAAACCAATGGATTTGAATATCTAAACCTATTTAAAAATGAAACTTTGAGTGTGTGTGTGTGTGTATCCGTTACCTATAGACTCTGAAACGGCTGAACCGATTGCATTGAAAATTTACACAGTTGTACTATAAGCGTCTGCAAGTGTTCTTAGCTAGGTTTTGTGTCGAGGTACACCCGATAAATATCGAAAATCGATAATCGAAATAATCGTGTTATAGAAGGAGTGATCCGATTTTAATCAAATTTGATACACTCATAGACAAAGACATAAGAAACGATATTCAGAAGTTTCAAGGTTGCACTTCTTACAACAGTGCAGAAAATCGATAATATATATATATATATATATATATATATATATAAGGCAAAATACCGGGTCTGATCAAAATCAGTTTTTCAACCTTTTATTTTAGTTTTTGCTAAAATAAATTTGTTGCCTACGCCGAAAGTCATTCTGCAGTTAATTACATGACTTTGTGAGAGTTACGTGAGACAAAACGTGCGAGATATTGTTCGATTTTTTCTGGTCGTTAAGATCAATAAAGTTAAGTTTCTTCAATAACTAATTGAAAATTTGAGTTCAGCATATACATTTGCACAGAGATAATGCTATTTTGGAGAAATTTGAAGGGGGAAAAGCCTTCGGGACCTAAAACGAAAATTACCGGAAGTTTCAGTAAAGGAAGAAAATCGATCGAAAATCGACAGAAATTTGTCGCCTATGTAGAACGTCATTCTGCAGTTAATTACATGACTTCGTGAGAGTTACGGGAGAGAAAAAGTGCGAGATATAGGTCGTTTTTTATGGACATTTAGATAAATAAAGGTAAGTTTCTTCAATAATTAATTGTTGATTTGAGTTTGATTTTGGATAAATTTGAAGGGAAAAAGCCGTCGGGAGTTAAAACATTTACCAAATAAAACTCTAAGCATAGTACAGTTTGAATTGATGAAGTATGTATCTCTTTAGTGAGATAAAAATCGCGGGTTTTTATTTTACTCATTATTTGTGTAAGAATTAAAAAATTCAGCGGACCTGAAGGAGACTACCACCACATTTAAATTTGTTGTTTTTAATTTTTTTTTTTTTTAATTTTTTTTAAACTCAGTCTTATCGATTATTACATAAAGTTTCAGATTATCAAAAAACATTTGAAAAAATGTCGATATTTAAACAATTTTAGCAGGGGCGGGCTCACTTTCTCATACAACGTTATAGTAAATCGATCCTCCATTTTGGAACCACTCGCATTGGGGTCGTTTTTTTTTGTTTTTTTGTTTTTTTTGATGATTTGTTGCTCTTGTTTTTATATTTTTCAAGTTTTCTTCAGTTCTTACGATGGCATCTTCCTCGGAAACTCCAAGAATGGCTTTATTAAAAAAATTCGCAAAGGATTCAGTAGTTGAATATGCGCAAGCAAAAAAGTTAATTGCACAGGATCGATTTACTATAAGGTTGTATGGAAAACTGAGCCCTCATTAAAATTGTTTAAATGTTGAAATTTGTACAAGATTTTTTTTTGTCAATCAGAAAGTTTAGAGTTTAATCGATAAAATTGCACTTTAAAATTTAAAAATGGTAAATAAAAACCAAAAAGGAAAAAAATAAAGATAATCAACCAATTTACTGGTGGTGGTAATGTCGTACCGGCGAGTGGTTCAAAATGGAGGATCGATTTACTATAACGTTGTATGAAAAACTGAGCCCCCACTAAAATTGTTTAAAATATTGAAATTATTCCAAATTTTTCTTGTCAATCGGAAAGTTTTGTGTAAAATCGATAAGATTCCAATGAAAATGTAAAAAAAAATTGATATTCAACCAATTTACAGGTGATGGTAATGTCATACCGGCGAGTGGCTCCAAAATGGAGGATCGATTTACTATAACGGTTTATGAAAAACCGAGCCTCCCACCGCTAAAATTGTTGAAACATTAGAATTTTTCCAAATTTTTTTTTATCGATCGGAAAGTTTAGGGTGTAATCGATAAGATTTCACCGAGAAAAGTGAAAAAAAAAAAAATGAAAAACAACAAATTTAAAGGTGGTGGTAGTCTTCTCTTCAGGTCCGCCAAAAATTCAATTAAAATGCTGAAGTAAGCCAAGATTCATGAGAAAATCATCTGCCCGGAGTTATTATTTAATGTTAAAAAAAAAAAAAATGGCGTTTCGGAAAAGCAATGGATTTGAATATAAGCAATAAAGATGAAAAATAAAATTTGAAATTTTGAAATAATTGTTTAGTAAGAAGAAATATCGAGAAAATATAGACGAAAAGGAAGGGAGGAAATTAAAGGTGGGGAGGAAGAGAAAGACAAACGACAGAAAGAAAGAGGAGGAAACTGAAGAAAAGAGCGAGGGGGAAAATGAAAAGGGGGTCAATTAAGAGTAAAAATGAGGATAAAAAGAAGAGGACGAAGAAGGAGAATAATGACAAAAAGAAAGAGGGGAAAAGGAAAGAGAGGAAAGAAATAAAACGGGGAGAGAGAACTGGAAAGAAAATGGAGGAGTAGAAAAATGAAGAGGAGAGGAGGAAGGAAGAGAAACATGGCACACACAAAGAAGAGGAAGAATATATAGAGAAGAAGTTATAAAAAAGTAGGGAAAAGTAAGAGGAAAAAGAAGAGGAGGAAGAAAATGAAGAGGAGGGGAGAAAGAGAGAGAAGAATGGCAAGCACAAAGAAGAGGAAGAATATAGAGGGAGGAAGGAATAAAGAGAGGAGTGAGAAGTGAGAGGAAAAAAGAAGGAGAGGAAGAAAATGAAGAGGAGGATAGAAAGGGGGAGAAGAATGGTAAGCACAAAGAAGAGGAAGAATATAGAGGGAGGAAGGAATAAAGAGGGGAGTGAGAAGTAAGAGGAAAAAGAAGAGGAGGAAGAAAATGAAGATGAGGGGAGAAAGGGGGGAGAAGAATGGCAAGCACAAAGAAGAGAAAGAATAAAGAGGGAGGAAGGAATAAAGAGGGGAGTGAGAAGTAAGAGGAAAATGAAGAGGAGGGGAGAAAAGGGGAGAAGAATGGCAAGCAGAAAGAAGAGAAAGAATATAGAAAGAGGAAGGAATAAAGAGGGAAGGGAAAAGTAAGAGGAAAAAGAAGAGGAAGAAGAAAATGAAGAGGAAGGGAGAAAGGAGGAGAAGAATAACAAGCACAAAGAAGAAGAAGAATGTAGAGGGAGGAAGAAATAAAAAGGGGAGGGAAAAGTAAGAGGAAAAAGAAGAGGAGGAAGAAAATGAAGAGGAGAAGAGAAAGGGGGAGAAGAATGGCAAGCACAAAGAATACAAAGAATATAGAGAGAGGAAGGCATAAAAAGTGAGGGAAAAGTAAGAGGAAAAAGAAGAGGAGGAAGAAAATGAAGAGGAGAGGAGAAAGGGGGAGAAAATGACGAAATGAAAGAAGTGGAAAATTAAGAGACGAGGTACGAGGGAAACGAAGGGGACGACGAAGTAAATTGAAATGTAACGGAGGAGGAGGAGGAAAATGAGGAGAGGGTAAAGGAGAATAATAGTCAAGAAGAGAAGGAAAAGAAAAATGATGGACAAAAAAGAGGAGGGAAATATAGAGGCAGGGAGTAGTATGAGGAAAATACAGAAGGAAAGAGAAAGAAGGAGACAAATACAAAGAAAGAGGTAGAAGGAGAAAATGAAAAGCAGGAATGCGTAGAGAAATAAAAAAGTAAAATAAAAACGGAGGGAGATATTGGAAGAGAAGATGAGGGGAAGGATGAGGAGGCAAATGAGACGAAGAGTGAGAAGAGGTGAGAGAAGAGAAAATCAGACGATAATTAAGACGGAAAAAGAGAATAAGATAAAAGAGGAGAAAGGTAGACATGACGAAGAGAGGGAGTAGAAGTAGGGAAATAAAAAGAAGTGAAAGAAGGGGAGAGTAATTGACGAATATGGTGAGCAAGAAAAGAAGATCCATTTTAACGAGAAGAGAATAAGTCAAAATTAGAATAATGTAGAAAACACGCAGGAAAGTGGGGGGAAAAGTCGATGGCTTCGGTTTGGGGGAGGAAGACGGTATTTTTTGGTAATGACACCTGGTGTGAATTGAAACGGATAATATGTGATTTAATATCTTTAATTAAAATGCAAGAATTCAACTTAGCAGACGAGAATTAAGAAATCAAGATGAGAGGAATTCATTTTGGATAATTACATTTTTCTCCTCCGAACCTGAACCCTAAAACCATTGCTACATTTATCTCTTGCAATATATCTCCCAAATTATTCTTCTATGTGCCGTGTATCTTCAGGACGTAGGCGATTATGGCCCTCCACATCTCTCTATTCCTTGTAGCTCTTAATTTGATTTTTCGAATTGTTTTTTTTCACGAGTTAATCAACCCTTTATGGTTATTTAAAAACGAAATATATTTTGGATTATAAGAATATATGTTTCTTTTTTTTTTTAATCATTTCACCCCAAGCAAGGCATTCCACTGCCACTATTGCGCATGGGGCTACATAGGGGACAGTAAAGAGAAGGAGTGGTTAGACATAGGAAATGTCAGGAGGAAGTTTTCTTAAGGTTTATGCTCAGTCCTTTCTTCTCTCTTTCTTTTGCTAACTTCTGTGTCAATCGTGTATCGGATAGTGTTGAGATTGCTGCTCACAATAACCGTTGTCATTATATATAATCAATTTTGCTGTGTCCATGGTATTCTCAGCATCCTTCTGTGAAACCACATTTCTGCTGCCTCCTTGATGAAGTCGTCCGGCATTCACTTCCATACAAAAGGACAGAAATCACATCGTAATCCAGTACTCTTTTCTTTGTTTCTAATGAGATTTTCCGGTCTTTCAGTACTCTGCTTAGCTTCTGAAATACGCCTTTAGCCATGCCAATGCGTCTTTGGATCTCCATGTCTCACTTTCCATCCGCTGTCAAAACACTTTCCAGATATTTGAATTTTTTTACTTGGGTTCATTACGTACACATAAATACAATTATAAGGTTATGAATCTACCTCTAGTTGTCATTGTTTTATTTTATTATTAGTTATTGTTGTTAATCTTTTATTGTAATCTAATAAGATCTACGGCAAAAACGAATATTTTGTCCGTCATATAACTTTATATTGTTATAATTGTTCTATTTTGTTATTAGTCATTGTTGTTAATCTCTTATTATGCCTAATGAGATCTATAATAAGAACGAGTCTTCTGTCCGTCAAATCACTTTTAATACAGTCTGTTTCTATAATTGTTCTATTTTGTTATTAATTATTGTTGTTAATCTGTTATTGTGCCTAATAAAATTTACGGCATGAACGAATTTTTTATCTATCACATAAGTTTACTGTCAATAACTTAACAGCCAATTGTCACAATTGTTCTATTTTACTATTGTTATTGATCCATTATTTGCATTATTTATAAATTAAACATTTATCACGGGTTTATATACATATATATATATATATATATATATATATATATATATATATATATATATATATATATATATATATATATATAATATATATATATATATATATATATATATATATATATATACATATATATATATATATATATATATATATATATATATATATATATATATATATATATATATATATATATATATATATATATATATATATATATATATATATTTTTTTTTTTTTAATTTTTTTTTTTTAATCGTATCACCCCGAGCAAGGCAGTAACGCCACTGATGTGCAGGGGGCTATGTAAGAGTGAAAAGATTGTAAAAGAGAAAGCCGGAAACCACATCCTAAATAGGGAACAAGGGATGAGCCTCTTAACCTGTTCAATAGACGTGGGTGGAGTGTGAACCGGGCGATAGATAGATCTATCTACTCCAATTGAAAAAAAAAAAAACAAAGTGAGAAGATTGTAAAAGAGAAAGCCGGAAACCACATCCTAAACAGGGAACAAGTGATGAGCCTCTTAACCTGTTCAATAGACGTGGGTGGAGTGTGAACCGGGCGATAGATAGATCTATCTATATATATATACAAATATATATATATCGAGGGAAATGTGAATGGTTCGCTACTATCTGCATTTTCAGCCATCTTAGGAGACTTTTCAGGCATATTACTCACGGATAACAGAATCCTCCTTTATTTCAAATTTATCGGAAAGCGATTTTCAGTGGGTTAGTTAGCCAGATCATTGCGTGTTTGATCTTCTTTTGGAATTTTTTTGTTTTGACCTTTTGTCAGACTTGTTCATATCAAGTGAAAAAACAGAGTCGCCTGTAAAGGCAAGATGCCTGGAAAAATAGTTTCTCGAGCCACTGGTAATATAATTTCAAGATTAATTTAATCTGTCATAAGGACAGAGTTGTTGAAAACTACACTTAACATTAACCACACCACCCGCTTCTTGTTTCTGCTTCTCCTCCTCCAAGGGAAAACTGAACCGTTTTCTGACGACGTTGACTGTCCCCGGCCCACGTTTCCTCTCATCAACGCCGGGGGTTTTTGGTCATTTTCTTCAGAATGTCCTCCTTGGTCACGTTGCATTTGGTGGCTGAAGAACATGGGAATTGTCGGTGGCCGTTGTCTACTGTTGCCCGAGGCAGCAAAAGGTTAAAGTGACGCTTGTCGCACATCTAAAGCCGGGCAATGTACAAATGGATATGTGACAGTCCCGCTAGGAAAATGAAAAGAAGAAGAAGAAGAAGAAGAAGAAGAAAGTAATAGAAAACAAGTAAGAAGATTAAAGATAATAACCTGAAGGAGTAAAGATAATATATAAACAGAAGGGACGTGTTAGAAAAGGAAAAGAAAGTGAAGAAGAGGAATTTGAAAAATAGGAGAGGGAGAAGAAAAAAATGAAAAAAGAGAAGCGGTGTGGTTAGAAAAAGAAAACAGAGTGAAGAAGAGGAATTTGAAAAGATTAAGAGAGGGAGAAGAAAAAGAACGAAGATAAAAGAGGAGAAGCGGTGTGGTTAGAAAAGGAAAAGAGAGTGAAGAAGAGGAAGATGAAAAGAATAAAAGCGGAAGAAGGAAAAAACTAAGAAAAAAAGGAGAAGCGGTGAGTTTAGAAAAAAGAAACGAGAGTGAAGAAGAGAACATTGAAAAGAATAAGAGAGGGAGAAGAAAAAGGACGAAGAAAAAAGAGGAGAAGCAGTGTGGTTACAAAAGGAATAGAGAGTGAAGAAGAGGAAGTTGAAAAGAGTAGGAGAAGGGGAAGAAAAGAGACAAAGAAAAAAGGCGAGAAGTGGTGATGTTAGAAAAGGAATAGAGAGTGAAGAAGAGGAAGTTGAAAAGAGTAGGAGAAGGGGAAGAAAAGAGACAAAGAAAAAAGGGGAGAAGTGGTGAGGTTAGAAAAGGAATAGAGAGTGAAGAAGAGGAAGTTGAAAAGAGTAGGGGAAGGAGGAAAAAAGAGACGAAGAAGTAAGGAGAGAAGAGGGGTGTGGTTAGAATAGGAAAGAGGGGGAAATAAAATTGTAAAGTGTAAAAGAAGGAGGAGAATAAGCGAAGGAGAATAAGCGAAGGAGAATAAGCGAAGGAGAAGGGTGTGTATGATTAAAAAAGGGAAAGAGAGGAAGTAAAGATGTAAAGTGTCGAAAAGAGAGGAGAAAAAAATCAACGAAAAAGAAAGCAAAAGAAGGGGGTTGTTTAGAAAAGGAAAAAGGGAGGAAGTAAAGTTTCAAGGAGTAGAAAAAGCAACGAAGAAGGAAAGGAAGGAAAAGGGGCTGTCTAGAAAAGGAAACAAACAGGACATAAACTAGAGAAAATTGAAAAAAATGGAAGTGTTATAAAGTGAGGGAGAAGGAAATAGACGATAAAGAAAGGAAATTCTTGTTATTTGACTCATAGCTAGAGCGAGAAGATATCTATTATATTATTAAGTAGCAATTAGTGGGGGATCAGTTTATTACTTCATAACAATAGCAAACCGATCCCCCACTTTATACCCAGTAGAAACCTTAATCATGTTTCTATTATATTCAGTCAGTCCGTTAAGTGCCATACATGATACACGTTTGGGCGATCATGTCATGACTGTCTGGGCAGAAGATTATCCCACAGTGGGGTTGCCATTACTTTCTGCGGCAGAGAGGTTGCCAGCCAAGTCTATAGAACCTAGTCTGTTTTGTTATTTAACCCATAACTGGAGGGAAGAGACGGATAAACACCTTTCCCAAGGGTATCTGCGCATAAATGAATGCAAGGAATTCAACTTGAATTCGAACTCGGCTCCCCGATTTCTCGTTCCGAGCCGATATCCATAACGATATCCATAACCCTAAACCTCAAATAAAACCCGTACATAAGATCCGTCGCTTAGGATACTGGGAAAATATTCGGTTCTCTGTACCGTTCCAGTCGGTAGCTGACTCTTCATGCTATCTGCCAACTTTATCAGAGACATATCAGGTCAAACATAGAGTATTTCTTTCATATAAGCGTAGAAACTAACCAGTTTTTACTTTTCAATCTCGACAGTGTGTCTGCGTGTTTGTGGTTGATGAAATATTTTCATTGCACTAACTCTTTCTCACAGACAAAACGTCGCAAGCCCCTCACTGTTCTGTTGCTATTTCCATGGAAAGTGTTCAGACGTACTACATTCCTTAGACCCAGCAGTTTAATGCATCACGGCTACGACTCACCCTGCTACGTACAGAGAACTACCCTCATTTTCTTTGTATTCTATTAGGGAAAGTTCTACCCGAGCAGCTTCTTCCCACAAATCGCCGCTTTGTAGACCGGATTTCCCGATCGCTACAATCTTTACCTGTTCAAATGAACGGTCATTAAACTAGTATTTTGTCCGTGGCCCTTTTTACCTTCGGAACTTTTTGTCTTTGGCCGTTTTGACTTAGCAAAATACCGGTTGACCCTAAAATCTAAAAATAAAGTGGTATGCATTCATTTATTTATTTATTTATTTTTTTTATAAGCGTTTCACCCCGAGCAAGGCATGTCACTGCCACTACTGTGCAGGGGGCTACATAGAGTGGAGAAAGGATGATTAAATATAGGAAATGTCAGAGGGTGGGTGATAGGCGGGTAGGGATACCGAGAATGAGGGTTGGGTAGATGAGAGTGTTGTGAGAATAGTCGGGAGTTAGTGTGATAGGAGGTGTCTAGTGACCCTACATTTAAACACCTGGAGATTGTAACTGTCGGGAAAGCAGACTTGTGGAAGGGAATTCCACAGGCGAGAAGTGCGAGAAAAGAAGCTGTTGGAGTAGAATTTACGGTTACATCTTATTTGTTTAACTGTAAAAGGGTGGGACCTAGTTGCTAATCTAGTATCTCGTGTAAATTCGTGCTTAGGCTGCACCAGTGATCTAAGCTCATCGGAGCAGAAGCCATGAAAGTACTTGTAGAAGAGGCACAGGGAAGCCACATCACGCCGGTGAGAGAGTGGTTGCAGCCAGTCTGCAAAAAAAAAAACAAACATGGCCGGTCTTAGAATTCCTACATATAACCAAAACCCTAACCCTAATATCAGTCAGTTAAGTGCCATGCGCGATACACGCTTGGGCGATCATGTCTCGAAAGAGACATGACTGACTGGGCAGAAGATTATCCCGCAGTAGGTTGCCATTGCTTTCTACGGTAGAATGGTTGCCGACCAAGGCTATAGAACCCAATCTGTCCTATTATTTAACCCATAACTGGAGGGAAGAGATGGATTAATACCTTTCCCAAGGGTATTTGCGCGTAAGTGAATGCAAGGAATTCAACTGGAATTCGAACTTGGTTCCCCGAGTTCTCGTTCCGAGCCGATATCCACTGCGCCACAACGCACATCCACAATATACCAAACCTAAATTTCTTTCTTTCTTTCTTTCTTTCTTTCTTTCTTTCTTTCTTTCTTTCTTTCTTTCTTTCTTTCAAATGTTTGTGTTGTCCCTTTTATTCAACTGTTGACTTAATTTGTAGATGCAAGAATTATCCCCCTCCGCAAATTGGTACTTTTATTGTTTAGTTTATGGCGGAGAATTTAAATCATTGATAAAAACCTGTTTTTTTTTTAAATTGAAATATAATTAAAAATAATTTATCAATGTTATAAATTAATTTTTTTAATTACATGCACAGTGAAAATTCAAAATCATGAAAATGTACAGAAATGTGAAAATGAATGCATATCACTTTATTTTTAGATTTTCAATTCAGATTCATTAGAGAACATATTATTAGATGAAAAAAAAAACACTCACTAATCAGAGGGAAATTTCACACGTTGAAAACAAATATTAAAAGTTTCAGATGATACAAATATAATCTTAACTTAATCGTGCATGTGTTGAAATATTAGAAATTTAAATATAGTTACTAAAGAGAAGTTGAAAGTAAAAGAGGCACACATTAATAAGGTAGAACAGTTAAAATAACGAGATTAAATATTTGGGGCCATAAACATTTTATCAATATCCAATTCAATTTGTTTCTCCCCTCTCAAAAAATGCTTACTGTAAATAAACTTAAGTTTGACATATTAGTGACACCAAGTAGCCTATAAACTTTTTTTGTCATTGGTCCTTTTTATCTTTGTACCTTTTTGTTTTTGACCGTTTTAACGTTTTCTCCACATATTTATAAATGGAACTTTGTCTCTGTGTGTGTGTGTGTGTGTGTCCGTTACCTATAGACTCCGAAATGGCTGAACCGATTTTCTTGAAAATCTACACAGTTGTACTATAAGCGTCTGCGAGTGTTCTTAGCAAGGTTTTGTGTCGAGGTACCCCCAGATAAATATAGAAAATCGATAATCGAAAAAATCGGGTTATAGAAGGAGTGGTCCGATTTTAATCAAATTTGATACACTCATAGACAAAGACATAAGGAACGATATTCAGAAGTTTCAAGGTTGCAGTTCTTACAATAGTGCAGAAAATCGATAATATATATATATATATATATATATATAAAAGGCAAGATGTTTGTGTGTATGTCTGTCTATCTGCTTGTATGTCTGTATTTTTTTAGCCCTTTTATTTTAGTTTTTGCTTCGGGTTTGGCTCTAATTAGGTATAATTGTAGTTCTTAGTCTCAGCCATGATACCATTTACTCAGAGGACTTATTTAGCCTTCAAAATTCAGTTTATGACGAAAAAAACTTATTTGATATCGATAGCAGGAAATCAAAATTTGACTTACATTCATTCATTTTTCTTTCAGTCTACGGTTTCGCTTTAACTGGAAACAACTATTGCTTTTTAGTCTTTCGTGCTAACGTCCAAAGAGTTTGAGCTCCAGGACCATGGATTAGTTTTAAAGCTTTCATTACACCCGAGCAACGCTGGGCTATACTGCTAGTTAGATCTAAAAGTAAATTTTTTTTCCCAAGATTTTCTAAGAAGAAATATTTAAAAATTAATTTTATTCATTTGTGAATTAAGTATTTTCATGGCAACTGCTCTGACGAGCTTTTTATTGCTGGTTCCCCGACCAGATATATTTACTCGTGCTACTAGACTGGCATCTACGTGCCACCATTTTACCGTCAAAATAGTTAAATGCAATCCTCTCTTCTACTCTAACAGTTACTTTTCTCGCACTTCCTCTTTGTGGAACTCTCTACCGTTTGTTTGCTTCCCTGATAAGTACAATCTTCAAAAGTATAAATGTAACGTCAATTGCCGTATCTATCTACTTGATTCCCCTCTATCTCTTATCTTTTCTTCGACATCCCCTGTACCTCGCTTTTTCTTTCACTGTAAAACCCTGCGCACCAGTGGCGGCCCTGCCTTGCTTAGTGGGGGGGGAATGATTATAAAAAAAGAATAAATACTAAAATTTAATTAAAATTAGCCAATGATGTGATTTTTGCAAGAATTTCCAAAACAATGTTTTTAATGCCAAATAAAAAAAGACGCCAAATTTCCAGTACAAGAAAAACAAAATATTTAACCAAAATTTTGAATGTGCTTAAATGGATTATATAATACAGTAAAATAATTAAAAATACTTTGGTCTTTTTCCTAAACAATAAACATTTTGACGATAAATCTTTTTGGGCCTTTTTTTATCATGGTATGCTCTTGAAGGTACCTATAATGGTTCCAGTGATACAAGTTTTATTAATTAACCCCTTGATGGAGGGAGAAAAGGTGGATTTATACCTTTTTCAAGAGTATTATCTATTACATCAGCCCCATATCCAAACTTACAGCAGCAGATATTCCCAAGCAGTCATCTATCTAGATACTGACAAGGTTTGACGTTGCTTAATCGGCATTTCTGCAGGATGAGCCCAAAAGTTCCACACTCCTTAGAGCAGTGGTTCCCAACCTTTTTTGTCCCGTTCCCCCTTTTCCAGTCACTTATTCACTTGTGGATCCCCTGTGGGCCCCTTGTGGGCCCCTTGTGGACCCTTAAACCAGCAAAAAGAAAGATTTTTCTGTAAAAAAATATATTGAATAAAAAATGAAAAACATTTCGTTCAGCCCTCCTTTATTTAAGAAAAACACCTCGCAAAAATGTTATGCTAATGTTGTTATAGTTGTAGGTATTGTACACAAAAACTATCTTTATAAAACTGGCTTTATTTTTGAGCTTACGAGCGAATGTATGAATAAAAATAAAAAAACCTGTATTAATGAAACACATGTATATATAAAAAAAAACACTAAAAAATCCCCAAACAGAAGTGAATGAAACTTTTTATGTATTGAAAAAAAAGTATTTTATTTTATAATTCTCAATGGGACTTTTGTGGTTGTTTTGGAGCAATAAGCTCATGAATCCTTGGTTCAGTAGCGGCCAGTGAGCACCTCAAGTCATCTTCTACAGACAACTTGTTCCTTGATTTTGTTTTTATTGCGAGTATTGCAGAAAACCCATTTTCACTCAGGTAGGTTGAAACGAAAGGCAAAAGAACTCGAACTGCAAGGTCTCTTACTTTTGGATATAATTCCATCATTGAACACCAGAAGCTAGACAATGATTTTGACTGGAACATATTCTTGGCTGTTGAATCGTTGATAAGCTTAATGAACTCTTCTTGTGTGTCTTTTAACACATCATCAATCTGACATAAGTAGGGATTTTTTGCTAACCCTGTATGCTGAGGGCTTGAGTCAGGAAAATAACGGTGAAATTCATCATGTAGTTGAGATAGTGATCCATGATTTCCTTGGACAAGGTGTTTGCAAAAAAAAGCAAGTATGAAACTCTGGATAAAATTATAGGGTGTGCACCGTACATCTAGCATATTATGAGTATAGGCCGGTACGAATTAGAATCTTATGGACTCCTTGAAATTCTTTTATGAACCTCTAGGGGTTTATGGACCCCTGGTTGGGAACCAAGGCCTTAGAGTCAAAAAGTCATCATCTTTACAAATCGACTATGGTAAGATTTGAACTCGGATCTCATAAACAGGACGATAAGTTTATAGCCACTCGGGCGCGCTCTCATTATAATAATGACCTTTTAAAGACTACTTTGCGTCGAGTACTCTTTTACAAAACAAAAAGGCCATAAAAAGTGTGAACTGTAGTAGTATGATTTGGCGAGATGACCTTGCTAACCACTGTGAAATGGTGAGGCTCTAGTGGCTTCAGGAATTTTTTTCCTTAATGATTTTCAAAATTTCTAGGCTACGACACGTTTCCGTATGAACCTTCCGAGAAAAAAGATAAACTTGTGGTAGTAAGGCGACAGTCATAGAAATATGTTGTTCTTTCGAGCTACGCCGTGTCAGTTCGCCATTCATTATAACACTCAAATAACTTTTAGATAACACCTTTCCTGCGAAACAGACAGATTCAAACGCATGCGAAGCCTGATATTTGCCGTACAGAAAAGGGCAGATTTTAAAGATAGTCGGATAAATTAGGGATGTCATATTAGTCACTTTGTCCTCGTGGAAATAGGAACCATTCCACGTGTTTGCTGACACGCAATTCCGGACAGTTCACGCTAAGAATTAAGGAAGTAAAGTGCTGGGGAGAGTTTATAGACAAGACGCCATTTTCAAAATGGACAGATCAGCTGACCGGAAGGCATGAAGAGTAAAAGGAAGCAAAAGAAGAGAAGGGTGTGTCATTCTGGCCAAAAAGACAACATTTTCCCCCAAATTTTTACTACTACTACTACTACTACTACTACTACTACTACTAATAATAATAATAATAATAATGATATCTATTTATTTATAAAGAAAAGTGGGAGATTATGAAGAGAAAATTTAAAAAAGAAAGAAAGAAAGAAAGGAAAAGAAAGGAAAGAAAAGGGAGAAGAAAAAACAGAATAAGTAGTTAAAGTAAGAAAAAAAAAAGAAAATAACAAAAGAATAAAGCAGGGGAAAAAGAAAAGGAAACAAATAAAAAGATGAAGAAATGAAAAAGAAAGAAAAAGGGGGTAAAGTAAAAAAAAAGAAAAAAAAAAGCAGTGAATGAGAAAACAAAATAGAGCGAAAGTGAAAAAAAAGAGGAGGACAAACAAAAATGGAAAATAACAATAAATGAAATAATGAAGAAGAAAAGAGCTGGAAAAAAGGAAAGAAGAAAAGAAAGAATTTAAATCATAACTAAACAAAAAAAAAAAAAAAGAAAAAACCAATATCAGGATGAGAAAAAGACGAAAAAATAATTGCGAATTAAGTAGAAAGCAAAACACATATTGAAGAAGGAAGAAAAGGAAAAATATAGCAAGGAAAGGTGAAGGAAGCATACGAATGTAAAAAGAAGAAGAAGAGGAAGAAGAAGAATGTAAAGAAGAAAAGAAAAAGTAGAAAAATGTAAAAGAAAGAGGAAGAAAAGCGTAAAAGAAAAAAGAAAACGAGAACGGAAAAAAGAAGAAAAGAATGTAAAAGAAAGCAGAAAGAGAAGAGGAAAGTAGAAAGAATAAGAATGCAAAAGAAGAAGAAGAATGCAAATCTACTCTTATTTATAAATGGAACTTTATTTGTATGTGTGTGTGTGTCCGTTACCTATAGACTCCGAAACGGCTGAACTGATTTCCTTGAAAATTTACACAGTTGTACTATAAGCGTCTGTGAGTGTTCTTAGCTAGGTTTTGTGTCGAGGTACCCCCAATAAATATCGAAAATCGATAATCGAAAAAATCAGGTTATAGAAGGAGTGGTCCGATTTTAATCAAATTTGATACACTCATAGACAAAGACATAAGAAACGATATTCAGAAGTTTCAAGGTTGCAGTTCTTACAATAGTGCAGAAAATAGATAATATATATATATATATATATATATATAAAAGGTGTGTGCGTGTCTGTTTATCTGCCTGTATGTATGTATTTTTTCAATCCTTTTATTTTAGTTTTGCTTCGGGTTTGGCTCTAAGTAGGTATAATTGTAGTTCTTAGTCTCAGCCATGATACCATTTACTCAGAGGACTTATTTAGCCTTCAAAATTCAGTTTACGACGAAGAAAGCTTATTTGATATCGATAGCAGGAAATCAAAATTTGATTTACATCCAGTCATTTTTCTTTCAGTCTACGGTTTCGCTTTAACTGGAAACAACTATTGCTTTTCAGTCTTTCGTGCCAACGTCCAAAGTGTCTGAGCTCCAGGACTATGGATTAGTTTTAAAGCTTTCATTACACCCGAGCAACGCCGGGCTATAGTGCTAGTATATATATATATACTAGGTGCGATTGGTAAACTGTCGCAATTACTTTATTCTTTCAAATATTCTTTAGGCTGAGTATGAGCTCCAGGACCATGGATTAGTTTTAAAGCTTTCATTACACCCGAGCAACGCCGCGCTATACTGCTAGTATATATATATATATATATATATATATATATATATATATATATACACTAGGTGCGATTGGTAAATTGTCGCAATTACTTTATTATTTCAAATATTCTTTAGGCTGAGTCTGAGCTCCAGGACCATGGATTAGTTTTAAAGCTTTTATTACACCCGAGCAACGCTAGTAAAAGAATAAGAATAAGAATGTTAAAGAATGAAGAAGAATGTAACTGAAAGTACGAGAATAATAATAGTGACAAGAAAAATATTGGAAATAAAAGATGACAATAAAACTGAAAACGATTAAATGAGAAAAAATTAAAAAGGAATGAAAAGAAGAAAAGAGAGAAAAAGAAAGTATAGTAAATCTGTGAAATGGTCATTTTGAAAGATGGCGAGGGGATAAATTAAGGAAAAGCATAAAATACATAATGAGAATAGTGGGGAGTAAAAAAAAAAAAAAGACGAAAGAATCAGAAAAATATTGGGATAGAAAAAAATCCATCCATATCCAGGTATCCCGTGATCCACCAGAATCGTAACCGCACCGAACGTCCCGCAGCCACATTAGAAGTGTATTTTCTTGGGCACAACAACCCGACGGAGCCTAACCAGCACCAAGCTCGTTTGAATTTAGACTCTTCTTCAACAGGAAAGGTTGCCACCCAAGGTTATAGAAATCAGTTAGTCTTGCAATTTTACCCATAACTTGGGGGATAAGAGACAGATTCACACATTTACCAAATGTATTAGCTTGTAAGTAAATGTACTATACTCGACTGGAATTCGAACTCGGCTCCTTGATTCTTCAGTCCAAGTTGCAATCTATTACTCTACAGTCACTCTTAATAAGCCCATATAATAATAAGAAAGAAAAGTTGGATTCACGCCTTTTCCAAAGGTATTAGCATGTAAGTGAATGTAATAAACTCGACTTGAATTCGAACTCGGCTCCTTGATTCTTCAGTCCAAGTTGCAATCTATTACTCTACAGTCATTCTTAATAAGCCCATATAATAATAAGAAAGAAAAGTTGGATTCATACCTTTTCCAAAGGTATTAGCACGGAAGTGAATGTAATAAACTCGACTTGAATTCGAACTCGGCTCCTTGATTCTTCAGTCCAAGTTGCAATCTATTACTCTACAGTCACTCTTAATAAGCCCATATAATAATAAGAAAGAAAAGTTGGATTCACGCCTTTTCCAAAGGTATTAGCATGTAAGTGAATGTAATAAACTCGACTGGAATTCGAACTCGGCTCCTTGATTCTTCAGTCCAAGTTGCAATCTATTACTCTACAGTCACTCTTAATAAGCCCATATAATAATAAGAAAGAAAAGTTGGATTCACGCCTTTTCCAAAGATATTAGCACGGAAGTGAATGTAATAAACTCGACTTGAATTCGAACTCGGCTCCTTGATTCTTCAGTCCAAGTTGCAATCTATTACTCTACAGTCACTCTTAATAAGCACATATAATAATAAGAAAGAAAAGTTGGATTCACGCCTTTTCCAAAGGTATTAGCATGTAAGTGAATGTAATAAACTCGACTTGAATTCGAACTCGGCTCCTTGATTCTTCAGACCAAGTTGCAATCTATTACTCTACAGTCACTCTTAATAAGCCCATATAATAATAAGAAAGAAAAGTTGGATTCATGCCTTTTCCAAAGGTATTAGCATGTAAGTGAATGTAATAAACTCGACTTGAATTCGAACTCGGCTCCTTGATTCTTCAGTCCAAGTTGCAATCTATTACTCTACAGTCACTCTTAATAAGCACATCTAATATTAAGAATGAAAAGTTGGATTCATGCCTTTTCCAAAGGTATTAGCTTGTAAGTGAATGTAATAAACTCGACTTGAATTCGAACTCGGCTTCTTGATTCTTCAGTCCAAGTTGCAATCCATTACTCTACAGTCACTCTTAATAAGCACATCTAATATTAAGAAAGAAAAGTTGGATTCATGCCTTTTCCAAAGGTATTAGCTTGTAAGTGAATGTAATAAACTCAACTAGAATTCGAACTCGGCTCTCTGATTCCACAATCCAAGCCACAATTCATTACTCTTCCGTTACTCTTAATAAGCACATACAATAATAAAAAAGAAGAAAAGTTGGATTCATGCCTTTCCCAAGAATATTAGCACGTAAGTGAATGTAATAAACTCGGTTAGAATTCGAACTCGGCTCTCTGATTCCAAAATCCAAGCCGATATCCATTATTCCGCCATGCCTCCTAATTCGTATAGGAAAGAAGAAACCCATTAGTAAAGTCAGATGAAAAATAGAAAACATAAGAATACTATGAATCAAAAAGGAGTAATAATAATACTGAGAGTGGACGAAGAAAAAGAAGAATTATTGGGGAAGAAAAAAATTAAGAACGAAAAAAACATTTTGGAAGGAGAAAAGGGAAATAACCTCAGATTTTTGGAGTGCAAAAACCGTTGTTTATTGATTATCTTCAAAAGAGTCACATCATCAATAAATAACACAATGTCATCTTAGTGAGACAGCCATGAAAGGCTATCAAGACGAAATACCCTGAAAAACGAAAGAGGTTTTGTTTCATTAGGACAATCCTCCAGTACACAAACCCTTACTTTCAATTTCTGCTGTGTGTGACTATCTTTAAACTGGTTGATAACCTTCCCCTATTTTCCTGAGTTGATTATCATTTGTTCCCCAACGTAAAAACTCACTTCATTAATATCGCAGTCATAATGACGTCATATCTGCTGCTATTAATTTTTTGACCAACAGGATGAATGCTTCTTTATCAAGCTCTGCATCAGTGATGGAAGAGTGTGTTGTTCTCAAGTGGGGCTGAGTTGGAAAATAAAACTCATTTAGTCACATCATATGAGAGTATTTTGGTCAGCTTATGAACTTTTCATCTGTCCTTCAAATTTTTTTATCGTTTCACCCCAAGCAAAGCGTTAACGCCACTGATGTGCAGGGGGCTACATAAGAGAGAAAGATTAGATAGGAGGAGAGTAAAGAGAAAAACGAACCAGTTGCAGGGGGTGTCAGAGAAAGGAGCAAGAAAAGGATCGGAATACAGGTGTGATGACAATTGCAAAGGTAGAGAGAAAGGAAAAGATATACAGGGTGATGTAGAAAGACTGATGCGAAGGGGGCTACATAAGAGTAAAATATTATATAGGAAGAGAGTAAAGAGAAAGACGAACCATTTACAGGGAGTGTCAGAGATAGGAGCAAGAGAAGGATGGCAATACAGGTGTGATGACAATTGCAAAGGTAGAGAGAAAGGAAAAGAAATACAGGGTAATGTAGAAAGAACTAGAGTCAAGATATTAAGAGATGAGTATTGACATTGCATTTAAATTCCTGGAGGTTGTAGCCGCCAGGAAAGCAAGAATATGAAAGCGAGTTCCACAGGCGGGAAGTGCGAGAAAGAAGCTGTTGGAGTAGATTTGTCGGCTGCATTTGGTTGATCTAACTGTGAATGGATGGGACCCAGTTGCCAGTCTGGTCGCTCAAGTAAATTCTTGTGGCAGGGGCAACAGTGACTCAAGTTCGTCGGAGCCGAAGTCATGAAAATATTTGTAGAATGGACAGACGGAAGCTACATCCCGCCGGTGAAAAAGTGGCTGGAGTCAAGCCGCCAAGTCGGTACCTATCACATTACTGATTCTCCTTTGGAGCATATCGAGAACACTGAGGTAAACAGTGGGGGAGGGCGCCTGACCATATCAGACAGCAGTATTCCATGCACGGACGGATGGTTGATTTGTATATGTGCAAGATGAATTCAGGCGGAAAAAACATTCTGGCCCGACACAGTGATTCAACCTTCCTAGCAGTGTATTTCGCTTTTGACTCAATGTAATGGTTCCACTTGAGATCGAAAGAGAGGGTAAGGCCGAGGAGGCGCATATATTGCTCTCAGGGAGACTCGCTTGATCCATGCTTATGGGAGGCAAGAGAGGATTAAAGAAGATGAGAAAAATAAAGAAAAGAATGACGGGGGAAAAGTGGAAAAGATTGAAGAAGATGAAAAAGAAGAAGGAAAGGATAACGAAAGAAAAGTAAATGAATAAAATGAAAGAAGATGAGGAAGAAGAAGAAAAGGAAGACGGAAAAAAAGTAAGTGGAAAAGATGAAAGAAGATGAACAAGAAGAAGAAGCAAAAGTGACTGAAGAGGAGGAAGAAGAAAATAAGGGGAGAAGAGGAAGTGAAAAATATGAAAGAAGTTGAGGAAGAAGATGAAAAAATGACGGAAGAAGAGAAAGAAGAAAATGTCAAGGAAAGAAGAGGAATTAAGAAAGATGAAAAAGATGAAGAAAAAGAAGAAAATGATGACGGAAGAAGAGGAAGAAGAAGAAAATGTCGAGGAAAGAAGAGAAATTAAGAAATATGAAAAGATGAAGAAAAAGAAGAAAATAATGAGGGATGAAGAGGAAGAAGAAGAAAATGTTGAAGGAAGAAGAGGAAGCGAAAAAGATGAAAAAAGATGAGGAAGAAGAACAAAGATTGCGGAAAGAAAGAAAGAAAAAGAAAATGTTAAAGGAAGAAAAAGAATTAAGAAAGATGAAAAAGATGAAGAAAAAGAAGAAAATGATGAGGGATGAAGAGGAAGAAGAAGAAAATGTCGACGGAAGAAGAAGAAGCGAAAAAGATGAAAAAAGATGAGGAAGAAGATGAAAAAAATGACGGAAGAAGAGAAAGAAGAAGAAAATGTAAACGTTTAGTGACGGATGTGCGTGCTTACGCCCATATCACGTTAAATACATCGGTTCTCGATCACCGAAGTTAAGCAACGCTGAGCCTGGTCAGTACTTAGATGGGTGACCGCTTAGGAATACCAGGTGCTGTAAGCGTTTATTGGCTTACGGCCATATCACGTTGAATACACCGGTTCTCGCTCGATCACCGAAGTTAAGCAACGCTGAGCCTTGTCAGTACTTAGATGGGTAACCGCTTGGGAATACCAGGTGCTGTAAGCGTTTAGTGACGGATGTGCCTTGTGGTGCAGTGGATATCGGCTCGGAAAGAGACATCGGTGAGCCAAGCTCGAATTCCAGTTGAATAACATGCATTCACTAAAGCACCGGTAACCTTGGAAAAGGTATTAATCCGTCCCTTCCCTCCAGTTATGGGTTAAATAACAAGGGTAGAATTTGGGGACTCTGCCCTTAAAAACAAATCCCAATGAATCTTGATACTCGAAAAGAAAAAAATATTTCTAGACACAAAAACTTATATAAAAACAACAATAAATTGTTGAAAGAAAAAGGTATTACCAGCAATAAATAAATAAAATTTAGTTGGCAATAAATGACCCGCCGAGGTTGATATGCCATAAAAACAAAACAACCATTAAAAATGTTTTCATTTTTTTTTTAAGAGCATATCAACTTCTTTGGTTTATTTAATGATGAAATTTTATTTTCTTTTGATCAATAATAATTTCTTTTTTCTTGTATTTAAAATTTTTTTTATCATGAAGATTTATTGTTAATATTTTTATTATAAAAATATATTTTCATAGTGTTTTGAGCACAGTTTAGGGGATAGTTGGGATCCTAACCTGTGTTATCACTCTAGATCAGTGTAGACCTAGAACAACAATAATTAAGAGGTGGTTACATGCTTCTCAAAGCCCCCAGTCTATCAATCGGAGGCTTTATTGCCGGATATAGTTTGTCGTCATACCCAGGAAAAAACAAAGAAGTTGTGAGGAAAGAAGACAAAAACTGTGAAGGAGATAAAGAAAAAAAAAAGAAATAAAGAAAAGACAATGAAGAATACGAAAAAAGAGAACGATGAAGAAGAAACACTTAAAGAAGAGAAAATTAAGAAGGGAGGTAAAGTAAGGCAAAATAAAAAAAGAAATAAAGAAAAGACAATGAGGAATATGAAAAAAGAGAACGATGAAGAAGAAACACTTAAAGAAGAGAAAATTAAGAAGGGAGGTAAAGTAAGGCAAAAGAAAAAAGAAATAAAGAAAAGACAATGAAGAATATGAAAAAAGAGAATGATGAAGAAGAAACACTTAAAAAAGAGATAATTAAGAAGGGAGGTAAAGTAAGGCAAAAGAAAAAAGAAATAAAGAAAAGACAATGAGGAATATGAAAAAAGAGAACGATGAAGAAGAAACACTTAAAGAAGAGAAAATTAAGAAGGGAGGTAAAGTAAGGCAAAAGAAAAAAGAAATAAAGAAAAGAAATGAGGAAGATGAAAAAAGAGAACGATGAAGAAGAAACACTTAAAGAAGAGATAATTAAGAAGGGAGGTAAAGTTAGGCAAAAGAAATAAAGAAAAGACAATGAAGAATATGAAAAAAAAGAACGATGAAGAAGAAACACTTAAAAAAGAGAAAATTAAGAAGGGAGGTAAAGTAAGGCAAAAGAAAAAAAGAAATAAAGAAAAGAAATGAGGAATATGAAAAAAGAGAACGATGAAGAAGAAACACTTAAAGAAGAGATAATTAAGAAGGGAGGTAAAGTGAGGCAAAAGAAAAAAAGAAATAAAGAAAAGATAATGAGGAATATGAAAAAAAAGAACGATGAAGAAGAAACACTTAAAAAAGAGAAAATTAAGAAGGGAGGTAAAGTAAGGCAAAAGAAAAAAAGAAATAAAGAAAAGAAATGAGGAATATGAAAAAAGAGAACGATGAAGAAGAAACACTTAAAGAAGAGATAATTAAGAAGGGAGGTAAAGTGAGGCAAAAGAAAAAAAGAAATAAAGAAAAGATAATGAGGAATATGAAAAAAAAGAACGATGAAGAAGAAACACTTAAAGAAGAGATAATTAAGAATTGAGGTAAAGTAAGGCAAAAGAAAAAAAGAAATAAAGAAAAGACAATGAGGAATATGAAAAAAGAGAACGATGAAGAAGAAACACTTAAAGAAGAGAAAATTAAGAAGGGAGGTAAAGTAAGACAAAAGAAAAAAAGAAATAAAGAAAAGACAATGAGGAATATGAAAAAAGAGAACGATGAAGAAGAAACACTTAAAGAAGAGATAATTAAGAAGGGAGGTAAAGTAAGGCAAAAGAAAAAAATGAAACAAAGAAAAGACAATGAGGAATATGAAAAAAGAGAACGATGAAAAAGAAACACTTAAAGAAGAGAAAATTAAGAAGGGAGGTAAAGTTAAGCAAAAGAAAAAAAGAAATAAAGAAAAGACATGAGGAATATGAAAACAGAGAACGATGAAGAAGAAACACTTAAAGAAGAGAAAATTAAGGAGGGAGGTAAAGTGAGGCAAAAGAAAAAAAGAAATAAAGAAAAGACAATGAGAAATATGAAAAAAGAGAATGATGAAGATGAAACACTTCAAGAAGAGAAAATTAAGAAGGGAGGTAAAGTCAGGCAAAAGAAAAAAGAAAAAAAGAAAAGACAATGAGGAATATGAAAAAAGAGAACGATGAAGAAGAAACACTTAAAGAAGAGAAAATTAAGAAAGGAGGTAAAGTAAGGCAAAAGAAAAAAAGAAATAAAGAAAAGAAATGAGGAATATGAAAAAAGAGAATGATGAAGAAGAAACACTTCAAGAAGAGAAAATTAAGAAGGGAGGAAAAGTCAGGCAAAAAAAAACATCAATAAAGAAAAGACAATGAGGGATATGAAAAAAGAGAACGAAGAAGAAGAAAGAATTAAAGAAAAGAAAATTAAGAAGGGAGGTAAAGTAGGGCAAAAGAAAAAAGAAATAAAGAAAAGACAATGAGGAATATGAAAAAAGAGAACGATGAAAAAAAAAACTTAAAGAAGAGATAATTAAGAAGGGAGGTAAAGTAAGGCAAAAGAAAAAAAAGAAATAAAGAAAAGACAATGAGGAATATGAAAAAAGAGAACGATGAAGAAGAAACACTTAAAGAAGAGAAAATTAAGAAGGGAGGTAAAGTAAGGCAAAAGAAAAAAAGAAATAAAGAAAAGACAATGAAGAATATGAAAAAAGAGAATGATGAAGAAGAAACACTTAAAAAAGAGATAATTAAGAAGGGAGGTAAAGTAAGGCAAAAGAAAAAAAGAAATAAAGAAAAGACAATGAGGAATATGAAAAAAGAGAACGATGAAGAAGAAACACTTAAAGAAGAGAAAATTAAGAAGGGAGGTAAAGTAAGGCAAAAGAAAAAAGAAATAAAGAAAAGAAATGAGGAAGATGAAAAAAGAGAACGATGAAGAAGAAACACTTAAAGAAGAGATAATTAAGAAGGGAGGTAAAGTTAGGCAAAAGAAATAAAGAAAAGACAATGAAGAATATGAAAAAAAAGAACGATGAAGAAGAAACACTTAAAAAAGAGAAAATTAAGAAGGGAGGTAAAGTAAGGCAAAAGAAAAAAAGAAATAAAGAAAAGAAATGAGGAATATGAAAAAAGAGAACGATGAAGAAGAAACACTTAAAGAAGAGATAATTAAGAAGGGAGGTAAAGTGAGGCAAAAGAAAAAAAGAAATAAAGAAAAGATAATGAGGAATATGAAAAAAAAGAACGATGAAGAAGAAACACTTAAAAAAAGAGAAAATTAAGAAGGGAGGTAAAGTAAGGCAAAAGAAAAAAAGAAATAAAGAAAAGAAATGAGGAATATGAAAAAAGAGAACGATGAAGAAGAAACACTTAAAGAAGAGATAATTAAGAAGGGAGGTAAAGTGAGGCAAAAGAAAAAAGAAATAAAGAAAAGATAATGAGGAATATGAAAAAAAAGAACGATGAAGAAGAAACACTTAAAGAAGAGATAATTAAGAATTGAGGTAAAGTAAGGCAAAAGAAAAAAAGAAATAAAGAAAAGACAATGAGGAATATGAAAAAAGAGAACGATGAAGAAGAAACACTTAAAGAAGAGAAAATTAAGAAGGGAGGTAAAGTAAGACAAAAGAAAAAAAGAAATAAAGAAAAGACAATGAGGAATATGAAAAAAGAGAACGATGAAGAAGAAACACTTAAAGAAGAGATAATTAAGAAGGGAGGTAAAGTAAGGCAAAAGAAAAAAATGAAACAAAGAAAAGACAATGAGGAATATGAAAAAAGAGAACGATGAAAAAGAAACACTTAAAGAAGAGAAAATTAAGAAGGAGGTAAAGTTAAGCAAAAGAAAAAAGAAATAAAGAAAAGACATGAGGAATATGAAAACAGAGAACGATGAAGAAGAAACACTTAAAGAAGAGAAAATTAAGGAGGGAGGTAAAGTGAGGCAAAAGAAAAAAAGAAATAAAGAAAAGACAATGAGAAATATGAAAAAAGAGAATGATGAAGAAGAAACACTTCAAGAAGAGAAAATTAAGAAGGGAGGTAAAGTCAGGCAAAAGAAAAAAAGAAAAAAAGAAAAGACAATGAGGAATATGAAAAAAGAGAACGATGAAGAAGAAACACTTAAAGAAGAGAAAATTAAGAAAGGAGGTAAAGTAAGGCAAAAGAAAAAAAGAAATAAAGAAAAGAAATGAGGAATATGAAAAAAGAGAATGATGAAGAAGAAACACTTCAAGAAGAGAAAATTAAGAAGGAGGAAAAGTCAGGCAAAAAAAAACATCAATAAAGAAAAGACAATGAGGGATATGAAAAAAGAGAAAGAAGAAGAAGAAAGAATTAAAGAAAAGAAAATTAAGAAGGGAGGTAAAGTAGGGCAAAAGAAAAAAGAAATAAAGAAAAGACAATGAGGAATATGAAAAAAGAGAACGATGAAAAAAAAAACTTAAAGAAGAGATAATTAAGAAGGGAGGTAAAGTAAGGCAAAAGAAAAAAAAGAAATAAAGAAAAGACAAGGAGGAATATGAAAAAGAGAACGATGAAGAAGAAACACTTAAAGAAGAGAAAATTAAGAAGGGAGGTAAAGTAAGGCAAAAGAAAAAAAGAAATAAAGAAAAGACAATGAAGAATATGAAAAAGAGAACGATGAAGAAGAAACACTTAAAGAAGAGAAAATTAAGAAGGGAGGTAAAGTAAAGCAAAAGAAAAAAAGAAATAAAGAAAAGACAATGAGGAATATGAAAAAAGAGAACGATGAAGAAGAAACATTTAAGAAGAGAAAATTAAGAAGGGAGGAAAAGTAAGGCAAAAGAAAAAAAAGAAATTAAGAAAAGACAATGAAGAATATGAAAAAAGAGAACGATGAAGAAGAAACATTTAAAGAAGAGAAAATTAAGGAGGGAGGTAAAGTAACGCAAAAGAAAAAAAGAAATAAAGAAAAGACATTGAGGAATATGAAAAAAGAGAAGGATGAAGAAGAAACACTTAAAGAAGAGAAAATTAAGAAGGAAGGTAAAGTCAGGCAAAAGAAAAAAAAGAAATAAAGAAAAGACAATGCGGAATATGAAAAAAGAGAACGATGAAGAAAAAACACTTAAAGAAGAGAAAATTAAGAAAGGAAGTAAAGTAAGGCAAAAGAAAAAAGAAATAAAGAAAAGAAATGAGGAATATGAAAAAAGAGAACGATGAAGAAGAAACACTTAAAGAAGAGAAAATTAAGAAGGGAGGTAAAGTAAGGCAAAAGAAAAAATAAATAAAGAAAAGACAATGAGGAACATGAAAAAAGAGAACGATGAAGAAGAAACACTAAAAGAAAAGAAAATTAAGAAGGGAGGTAAAGTAAGGCAAAAGAAAAAAGAAATAAAGAAAAGACAATGAGGAATATGAAAAAAGAGAATGATGAAGAAGAAACACTTAAAGAAGAGAAAATTAAGAAGGGAGGTAAAGTAAGGCAAAAGAAAAAATGAATAAAGAAAAGAAATGAGGAATATGAAAAAAAAATGATGAAGAAGAAACACTTAAAGAAGAGAAAATTAAGAAGGGAGGTAAAGTAAGGCAAAAGAAAAAAAGAAATAAAGAAAAGAAATGAGGAATATGAAAAAAGAGAACGATGAAGAAGAAACATTTAAAGAAGAGAAAATTAAGAAGGGAGGTAAAGTATGGCAAAAGAAAAAAGAAATAAAGAAAAGAAAATGAGGAATATGAAAAAAGAGAACGATGAAGAAGAAACACTTAAAGAAGAGAAAATTAAGAAGGGAGGTAAAGTAAGGCAAAAGAAAAAAGAAATAAAGAAAAGACAATGAGGAATATGAAAAAAGAGAACGATGAAGAAGAAACATTTAAAAAGAGAAAATTAATGAGGGAGGTAAAGTAACGCAAAAGAAAAAAAGAAATAAAGAAAAGACATTGAGGAATATGAAAAAAGAGAACGATGAAGAAGAAACACTTAAAGAAGAGAAAATTAAGAAAGGAGGTAAAGTAAGGCAAAAGAAAAAAAGAAATAAAGAAAAGAAATGAGGAATATGAAAAAAGAGAATGATGAAGTAGAAACACTTCAAGAAGAGAAAATTAAGAAGGGAGGAAAAGTCAGGCAAAAAAAAACATCAATAAAGAAAAGACAATGAGGGATATGAAAAAAGAGAACGAAGAAGAAGAAAGAATTAAAGAAAAGAAAATTAAGAAGGGAGGTAAAGTAGGGCAAAAGAAAAAAGAAATAAAGAAAAGACAATGAGGAATATGAAAAAAGAGAACGATGAAAAAAAAACTTAAAGAAGAGATAATTAAGAAGGGAGGTAAAGTAAGGCAAAAGAAAAAAAAGAAATAAAGAAAAGACAAGGAGGAATATGAAAAAGAGAACGATGAAGAAGAAACACTTAAAGAAGAGAAAATTAAGAAGGGAGGTAAAGTAAGGCAAAAGAAAAAAAGAAATAAAGAAAAGACAATGAGGAATATGAAAAAGAGAACGATGAAGAAGAAACACTTAAAGAAGAGAAAATTAAGAAGGGAGGTAAAGTAAAGCAAAAGAAAAAAAGAAATAAAGAAAAGACAATGAGGAATATGAAAAAAGAGAACGATGAAGAAGAAACATTTAAGAAGAGAAAATTAAGAAGGGAGGAAAAGTAAGGCAAAAGAAAAAAAGAAATTAAGAAAAGACAATGAAGAATATGAAAAAAGAGAACGATGAAGAAGAAACATTTAAAGAAGAGAAAATTAAGGAGGGAGGTAAAGTAACGCAAAAGAAAAAAAGAAATAAAGAAAAGACATTGAGGAATATGAAAAAAGAGAAGGATGAAGAAGAAACACTTAAAGAAGAGAAAATTAAGAAGGAAGGTAAAGTCAGGCAAAAGAAAAAAAGAAATAAAGAAAAGACAATGCGGAATATGAAAAAAGAGAACGATGAAGAAAAAACACTTAAAGAAGAGAAAATTAAGAAAGGAAGTAAAGTAAGGCAAAAGAAAAAAAGAAATAAAGAAAAGAAATGAGGAATATGAAAAAAAGAGAACGATGAAGAAGAAACACTTAAAGAAGAGAAAATTAAGAAGGGAGGTAAAGTAAGGCAAAAGAAAAAATAAATAAAGAAAAGACAATGAGGAACATGAAAAAAGAGAACGATGAAGAAGAAACACTAAAAGAAAAGAAAATTAAGAAGGGAGGTAAAGTAAGGCAAAAGAAAAAAGAAATAAAGAAAAGACAATGAGGAATATGAAAAAAGAGAATGATGAAGAAGAAACACTTAAAGAAGAGAAAATTAAGAAGGGAGGTAAAGTAAGGCAAAGAAAAAAATGAATAAAGAAAAGAAATGAGGAATATGAAAAAAAAATGATGAAGAAGAAACACTTAAAGAAGAGAAAATTAAGTAGGGAGGTAAAGTAAGGCAAAAGAAAAAATAAATAAAGAAAAGACAATGAGGAATATGAAAAAAGAGAACGATGAAGAAGAAACACTTCAAGAAGAGAAAAATTAAGAAGGGAGGTAAAGTATGGCAAAAGAAAAAAGAAATAAAAAAAAGACAATGAGGAATATGAAAAAAGAGAATGATGAAGAAGAAACACTTAAAGAAGAGAAAATTAAGAAGGGAGGTAAAGTAAGGCAAAAGAAAAAATAAATAAAGAAAAGAAATGAGGAATATGAAAAAATAGAATGATGAAGAATAAATACTTATAGAAGAGAAAATTAAGAAGGGAGGTAAAGTAAGGCAAAAGAAAAAAAGAAATAAAGAGAAGAAATGAGTAATATGAAAAAAGAGAACGATGAAGAAGAAACACTTAAAGAAGAGAAAATAAAGAAGGGAGGTAAAGTAAGGCAAAAGAAAAATGAAATAAATAAAAGAAAATGAGGAATATGAAAAAAGAGAACTATGAAGAAGAAACACTTAAAGAAGAGAAAATTAAGAAGGGAGGTAAAGTAAGGCAAAAGAAAAAAGAAATAAAGAAAAGACAATGAGGAATATGAAAAAAGAGAACGATGAAGAAGAAACACTTAAAGAAGAGAAAATTAAGAAGGGAGGTAAAGTCAGGCAAAAGAAAAAATAAATAAAGAAAAGACAATGAGGAATATGAAAAAAGAGAACGATGAAGAAGAAACACTTCAAGAAGAGAAAATTAAGAAGGGAGGTAAAGTAAGGCAAAAGAAAAAAGAAATAAAGAAAAGAAATGAGGATTATGAAAAAGAGAATGATGAAGAAGAAATACTTAAAGAAGAGAAAATTAAGAAGGGAGGTAAAGTAAGGCAAAAGAAAAAAAAGAAATAAAGAAAAGACAATGAGGAATATTAAAAAAGAGAACGATGAAGAAGAAACACTTAAAGAACAGAAAATTAAGAAGGGAGGTAAAGTAAGGCAAAAGAAAAAAAGAAATAACGAAAAGACAATGAGGAATATGAAAAAAGAGAACGATGAAGAAGAAACACTTAAAGAAGAGAAAATTCAGAAGGGAGGTAAAGTAAGGCAAAAGAAAAAAGAAATGAAGAAAAGAAATGAGGAATATGAAAAAAGAGAATGATGAAGAAGAAATACTTAAAGAAGAGAAAATTAAGAAGGGAGGTAAAGTGAGGCAAAAGAAAAAAAGAAATAAAGAAAAAACAATGAGGAATATGAAAAAAGAGAACGATGAAGAAGAAACACTTAAAGAAGAGATAATTAAGAAGTGAGGTAAAGTAAGGCAAAAGAAAAAAAGAAACAAAGAAAAGACAATGAGGAATATGAAAAAAGAGAACGATGAAGAAGAAACACTTAAAGAAGAGAAAATTAAGGAGGGAGATCAAGTAAGGCAAAAGAAAAAAGAAATAAAGAAAAGACAAAGAGGAATATGAAAAAAGAGAACGATGAAGAAGAAACACTTAAAGAAGAGCAAATGAAGAAGGGAGGTAAAGTAAGGCAAAAGAAAAAAGAAATAAAGAAAAGACAATGAAGAATATGAAAAAAGAGAACGATGAAGATAAAACATTCAAAGAAGAGAAAATTAAGGAGGGAGGTAAAGTAAGGCAAAAGAAAAAAGAAAAAAAAATGAGGAATATGAAAAAAGAGAACGATTAAGAAGAAACACTTAAAGAAGAGTAAATTCAGGAGGGAGGTAAAGTAAGGCAAAAGAAAAAAAGAAATAAAGAAAAGAACTGAGGAATATGAAAAAAGAGAACGATGAAGAAGAAACACTTAAAGAAGAGATAATTAAGAAGGGAGGTAAAGTCAGGCAAAAGAAAAAAAGAAATAAAGAAAAGACAACGAGGAATATGAAAAAGTGAACGATGAAGAAGAAACACTTAAAAGAGAAAATTAAGAGGGGAGGTAAAGTAAGGCAAAAGAAAAAAAGAAATAAAGAAAAGACAATGAGGAATATGAAAAAAGAGAACGATGAAGAAGAAACACTTAAAGAAGAGAAAATTAAGAAGGGAGGTAAAGTAAGGCAAAAGAAAAAAAGAAATAAAGAAAAGAAATGAGGAATATGAAAAAAGAGAACGATGAAGAAGAAACACTTAAAGAAGAGATAATTAAGAAGGGAGGTAAAGTAAGGCAAAAGAAAAAAAAAATAAAGAAAAGACAATGAAGAATATGAAAAAGAGAACGATGAAGAAGAAACACCTAAAGAAGAGAAAAATAAAAAGGGAGGTAAAGTAAGGCAAAAGAAAAAGAAATAAAGAAAAGACAATGAGGAATATGAAAAAAGAGAATGATGAAGAAGAAACACTTAAAGAAGAGAAAATTAAGAGGGAGGTAAAGTAAGGCAAAAGAAAAAAGAAATAAAGAAAAGCCAATGAGGAATATGAAAAAAGAGAACGACGATGAAGAAACACTTAAAGAAGAGATAATTAAGAAGGGAGGTAAAGCAAGGCAAAAGAAAAAAGAAATAAAGAAAAGACAATGAGGAATATGAAAAAAGAGAACAATGAAGAAGAAACACTAAAAGAAGATATAATTAAGAAGGGAGGTAAAGTAAGGCAAAAGAAAGAACGAAATAAAGAAAAGACAATGAGGAATATTAAAAAAGAGAACGATGAAGAGGAAGCACTTAAAGAAGAGATAATTAAGAAGGGAGGTAAAGTAAGGCAAAAGAAAAAAAGAAATAAAGAAAAGACAATGAGGAATATGAAAAAAGAGAACAATGAAGAAGAAACACTTAAAGAAGATATAATTAAGAAGGGAGGTAAAGTAAGGCAAAAGAAAAAAACGAAATAAAGAAAAGACAATGAGGAATATTAAAAAAGAGAACGATGAAGAGGAAGCACTTAAAGAAGAGATAATTAAGAAGGGAGGTAAAGTAAGGCAAAAGAAAAAAAGAAATAAAGAAAAGACAATGAGGAATATGAAAAAAGAGAATGATGAAGAAGAAATACTTAAAGAAGAGATAATTAAGAAGGGAGTTAAAGTAAGGCAAAAGCTAAAAGAAATAATGAAAAGACAATGAAGAATATGAAAAAAGAGAAAGATGAAGATAAAACATTTAAAGAAGAGAAAATTAAGGAGGGAGGTAAAGTAAGGCAAAAGAAAAAAGAAATAAAGAAAAAAATGAGGAATACGAAGAAAGAGAACGATGAAGAAGAAACACTTAAAGAAGAGTAAATTAAGAAAGGAGGTAAATTAAGGCAAAAGAAAAAAGAAATAAAGAAAAGACAATGAAGAATATGAAAAAAGAGAACGATGAAGAAGAAACATTTAAAGAAGAGAAAATTAAGGAGGGAGGTAAAGTAAGGCAAAAGAAAAAAAGAAATAAAGAAAAGAAATGAGAAATATGAAAAAAGAGAACGATGAAGAAGAAACACTTAAAGAAGAGAAAATTAAGAAGGGAGGTAAAGTAAGGCAAAAGAAAAAAGAAATAAACAAAAGAAATGAGGAATATGAAAAAAGAGAACGATGAAGAAGAAACACTTAAAGAAGAGATAATTAAGAAGGGAGGTAAAGTAAGGCAAAAGAAAAAAAGAAATAAAGAAAAGACAATGAAGAATATGAAAAAAAGAGAACGATGAAGAAGAAACACCTAAAGAAGAGAAAATTAAAAGGGAGGTAAAGTAAGGCAAAAGAAAAAAGAAATAAAGAAAAGACAATGAGGCATATGAAAAAAGAGAATGATGAAGAAGAAACACTTAAAGAAGAGAAAATTAAGAGGGAGGTAAAGTAAGGCAAAAGAAAAAAGAAATAAAGAAAAGACAATGAGGAATATGAAAAAAGAGAACGACGATGAAGAAACACTTAAAGAAGAGATAATTAAGAAGGGAGGTAAAGTAAGGCAAAAGAAAAAAGAAATAAAGAAAAGACAATGAGGAATATGAAAAAAGAGAACGATGAAGAAGAAATACTTAAAGAAGAGAAATATAAGAAGGGAGGTAAAGTAAGACAAAAGAAAAAAGAAATAAAGAAAAGACAATGAGGAATATGAAAAAAGAGAACAATGAAGAAGAAACACTTAAAGAAGAGATAATTATGAAGGGAGGTAAAGTAAGGCAAAAGAAAAAAAGAAATAAAGAAAAAACAATGAGGAATATGAAAAAAGAGAACAATGAAGAAGAAACACTTAAAGAACATATAATTAAGAAGGGAGGTAAAGTAAGGCAAAAGAAAAAACGAAATAAAGAAAAGACAATGAGGAATATTAAAAAAGAGAACGATGAAGAGGAAACACTTAAAGAAGAGATAATTAAGGAGGGAGGTAAAGTAAGGCAAAAGAAAAAACGAAATAAAGAAAAGACAATGAGGAATATTAAAAAAGAGAACGATGAAGAGGAAACACTTAAAGAAGAGATAATTAAGAAGGGAGGTAAAGTAAGGCAAAAGAAAAAACGAAATAAAGAAAAGACAATGAGGAATATGAAAAAAGAGAATGATGAAGAAGAAACACTTAAAGAAGAGATAATTAAGAAGGGAGGTAAAGTAAGGCAAAAGAAAAAAAAGAAATAAAGAAAAGACAATGAGGAATATGAAAAAAGAGAATGATGAAGAAGAAACACTTAAAGAAGTGATAATTAAGAAGGGAGGTAAAGTAAGGCAAAAGAAAAAAGAAATAATGAAAAGACAATGAGGAATATGAAAAAAGAGAATGATGAAGAAGAAACACTTAAAGAAGAGATAATTAAGAAGGGAGGTAAAGTAAGACAAAAGAAAAAAAAGAAATAAAGAAAAGACAATGAGGAATATGAAAAAAGAGAATGATGAAGAAGAAACACTTAAAGAAGAGATAATTAAGAAGGGAGGTAAAGTAAGGCAAAAGAAAAAAGAAATAATGAAAAGACAATGAAGAATATGAAAAAAGAGAAAGATGAAGATAAAACATTTAAAGAAGAGAAAATTAAGGAGGGAGGTAAAGTAAGGCAAAAGAAAAAAGAAATAAAGAAAATAAATGAGGAATACGAAAAAAGAGAACGATAAAGAAGAAACACTTAAAGAAGAGATAATTAAGAAGGGAGGTAAAGTAAGGCAAAAGAAAAAAAGAAATAAAGAAAAGACAATGAGGAATATGAAAAAAGAGATCGATGAAGAAGAAACACTTAAAGAAGAGAAAATTAAGAAGGGAGGTAAAGTAAGGCAAAAGAAAAAAAGAAATAAAGAAAAGAAATGAGGAATATGAAAAAAGAGAACGATGAAGAAGAAACAATTAAAAAAGAGAAAATTAAGAGGGAGGTAAAGTAAGGCAAAAGAAAAAAAGAAATAAAGAAAAGACAATGAGGAATATGAAAAAAGAGAACGACGATGAAGAAACACTTAAAGAAGAGATAATTAAGAAGGGAGGTAAAGTAAGGCAAAAGAAAAAAGAAATAAAGAAAAGACAATGAGGAATATGAAAAAAGAGAACGATGAAGAAGAAATACTTAAAGAAGAGAAATATAAGAAGGGAGGTAAAGTAAGACAAAAGAAAAAAGAAATAAAGAAAAGACAATGAGGAATATGAAAAAAGAGAACGATGAAGAAGAAATACTTAAAGAAGAGAAATATAAGAAGGGAGGTAAAGTAAGACAAAAGAAAAAAGAAATAAAGAAAAGACAATGAGGAATATGAAAAAAGAGAACAATGAAGAAGAATCACTTAAAGAAGAGATAATTATGAAGGGAGGTAAAGTAAGGCAAAAGAAAAAAAGAAATAAAGAAAAAACAATGAGGAATATGAAAAAAGAGAACAATAAAGAAGAAACACTTAAAGAACATATAATTAAGAAGGGAGGTAAAGTAAGGCAAAAGAAAAAACGAAATAAAGAAAAGACAATGGGAAATATTAAAAAAGAGAACGATGAAGAGGAAACACTTAAAGAAGAGATAATTAAGGAGGGAGGTAAAGTAAGGCAAAAGAAAAAAAAGAAATAAAGAAAAGACAATGAGGAATATGAAAAAAGAGAATGATGAAGAAGAAACACTTAAAGAAGAGATAATTAAGAAGGGAGGTAAAGTAAGGCAAAAGAAAAAAGAAATAATGAAAAGACAATGAGGAATATGAAAAAAGAGAATGATGAAGAAGAAACACTTAAAGAAGAGATAATTAAGAAGGGAGGTAAAGTAAGGCAAAAGAAAAAAAAAGAAATAAAGAAAAGACAATGAGGAATATGAAAAAAGAGAATGACGAAGAAGAAACACTTAAAGAGATAATTAAGAAGGGAGGTAAAGTAAGGCAAAAGAAAAAAGAAATAATGAAAAGACAATGAAGAATATGAAAAAAGAGAAAGATGAAGATAAAACATTTAAAGAAGAGAAAATTAAGGAGGGAGGTAAAGTAAGGCAAAAGAAAAAAGAAATAAAGAAAATAAATGAGGAATACGAAAAAAGAGAACGATAAAGAAGAAACACTTAAAGAAGAGATAATTAAGAAGGGAGGTAAAGTAAGGCAAAAGAAAAAAAGAAATAAAGAAAAGACAATGAGGAATATGAAAAAAGAGATCGATGAAGAAGAAACACTTAAAGAAGAGAAAATTAAGAAGGGAGGTAAAGTAAGGCAAAAGAAAAAAAGAAATAAAGAAAAGAAATGAGGAATATGAAAAAAGAGAACGATGAAGAAGAAACAATTAAAAAAGAGAAAATTAAGAGGGAGGTAAAGTAAGGCAAAAGAAAAAAGAAATAAAGAAAAGACAATGAAGAATATGAAAAAAGAGAACGACGATGAAGAAACACTTAAAGAAGAGATAATTAAGAAGGGAGGTAAAGTAAGGCAAAAGAAAAAAGAAATAAAGAAAAGACAATGAGGAATATGAAAAAAGAGAACAATGAAGAAGAAACACTTAAAGAAGAGATAATTATGAAGGGAGGTAAAGTAAGGCAAAAGAAAAAAAGAAATAAAGAAAAAACAATGAGGAATATGAAAAAAGAGAACAATGAAGAAGAAACACTTAAAGAAGATATAATTAAGAAGGGAGGTAAAGTAAGGCAAAAGAAAAAACGAAATAAAGAAAAGACAATGAGGAATATTAAAAAAGAGAACGATGAAGAGGAAACACTTAAAGAAGAGATAATTAAGAAGGGAGGTGAACTAAGGCAAAAGAAAAAAAGAAATAAAGAAAAGAAAATGAGGAATATGAAAAAAGAGAATGATGAAGAAGTAACACTTAAAGAAGAGATAATTAAGAAGGGAGGTAAAGTAAGGCAAAAGAAAAAAAGAAATAATGAAAAGACAATGAAGAATATGAAAAAAGAGAAAGATGAAGATCAAGCATTTAAAGAAGAGAAAATTAAGGAGGGAGGTAAAGTAAGGCAAAAGAAAAAAGAAATAAAGAAAAAAATGAGGAATACGAAAAAAGAGAACGATAAAGAAGAAACACTTAAAGAAGAGTAAATTAAGAAAGGAGGTAAAGTAAGGCAAAAGAAAAAAGAAATAAAGAAAAGACAATGAAGAATATGAAAAAAGAGAACAATGAAGAAGAAACATTTAAAGAAGAGAAAATTAAGGAGGGAGGTAAAGCAAGGCAAAAGAAAAAAAGAAATAAAGGAAAGAAATGAGAAATATGAAAAAAGAGAACGATGAAGAAGAAACACTTAAAGAAGAGAAAATTAAGAAGGGAGGTAAAGTAAGGCAAAAGAAAAAAAGAAATAAAGAAAAGTCAATGAGGAATATGAAAAAAGAGAACGATGAAGAAGAAACACTTAAAGAAGAGAAAATTAAGAAGGGAGGTAAAGTAAGGCAAAAGAAAAAAAGAAATAAAGAAAAGAAATGAGGAATATGAAAAAAGAGAACGATGAAGAAGAAACACTTAAAGAAGAGATAATTAAGAAGGGAGGTAAAGTAAGGCAAAAAAAAAGAAATAAAGAAAAGACAATGAGGAATATTAAAAAAGAGAACGATGAAGAAGAAACACTTAAAGAAGAGAAAATTAAGAAGGGAAGTAAAGTAAGGCAAAAGAAAAAATGAAAGAAAGAAAAGAAATTAGGAATATGAAAAAAGAGAACGATTAAGAAGAAACACTTAAAGAAGAGAAAATTAAGAAGGGAGGGAAAGTAAGGCAAAAGAAAAAAAGAAATACAGAAAAGACATTGAGGAATATGAAAAAAGTGAACGATGTAGAAGAAACACTTAAAGAAGAGAAAATTAAGAAGGGAGGTAAAGTAAGGCAAAAGAAAAAAAGAAATAAAGACAAGACAATGAGGAATATGAAAAAAGAGAACGATGAAGAAGAAACACTTAAAGAAGAGAAAAATAAGATGGGAGGTCAAGTAAGGCAAAAGAAAAAAAAATAAAGAAAAGACAATGAGGAATATGAAAAAAGAGAACGATGAAGAAGAAACACTTAAAGAAGAGATAATTAAGAAGGGAAGTAAAGTAAACAAAAGAAAAAAAAAGAAATAAAGAAAAGACAACGAGGAATATGAAAAAAGAGAACGATGAAGAAGAAACACTTAAAGAAGAGATAATTAAGAAGGGAGGTAAAGTAAGGCAAAAGAAAAAAAGAAATAAAGAAAAGACAATGAGGAATATGAAAAAAGAGAATGATGAAGAAGAAACACTTAAAGAAGAGATAATTCAGAAGGGAGGTAAAGTAAAACAAAAGAAAAAAAGAAATAAAGAAAAGACAATGAGGAATATGAAAAAAGAGAACGATGAAGAAGAAAAACTTAAAGAAGAGAAAATTAAGAAGGGAGGTAAAGTAAGGCAAAAGAAAAAAAGAAATAAAGAAAAGAAATGAGGAATATGAAAAAAGAGAACGATGAAGAAGAAACACTTAAAGAAGAGATAATTAAGAAGGGAGGTAAAGTAAGGCAAAAGAAAAAAGAAATAAAGAAAAGACAATGAAGAATATGAAAAAAGAGAAAGATGAAGATGAAACACCTAAAGAAGAGAAAATTAAGAAGGAGGAAAAGTAAGGCAAAAGAAAAAACAAATAAAGAAAAGACAATGAGGAATATGAAAAAAGAGAATGATGAAGAAGAAACACTTCAAGAAGAGAAAATGAAGAATGGAGGAAAAGTCAGGCAAAAAATAAAATCAATAAAGAAAAGACAATGAGGAATATGAAAAAAGAGAAAGATGAAGAAGAAACACTTAAAGAAGAGAAAATTAAGAAGGGAGGTAAAGTAAGGCAAAAGAAAAAAAGAAAAAAAGAAAAGACAATGAAGAATATGAAAAAAGAGAATGATGAAGAAGAAACATTTAAAGAAGAGAAAATTAAGGAGGGAGGTAAAGTAAGGCAAAAGAAAAAAAGAACTAAAGAAAAGAAATGAGAAATATGAAAAAAGAGAACGATGAAGAAGAAACACTTAAAGAAGAGAAAATTAAGAAGGGAGGTAAAGTAAGGCAAAAGAAAAAAAGAAATAAAGAAAAGACAATGAGGAATATGAAAAAAGAGAACGATGAAGAAGAAACACTTAAAGAAGAGATAATTAAGAAGGGAGGTAAAGTAAGGCAAAAGAAAAAAAGAAATAAAGAAAAGACAATGAAGAATATGAAAAAAGAGGACGATGAAGAAGAAACACCTAAAGAAGAGAAAATTAAGAAGGGAGGAAAAGTAAGGCAAAAGAAAAAAGAAATAAAGAAAAGACAATGAGGAATATGAAAAAAGAGAATGATGAAGAAGAAACATTTAAAGAAGAGAAAATTAAGAAGGAGGTAAAGTAAGGCAAAAGAAAAAAATAAATAAAGAAAAGACAATGAGGAATATGAAAAAAGAGAACGACGAAGAAGAAACACTTAAAGAGAAAATTAAGAAGGGAGGTAAAGTAAGGCAAAAGAAAAAAGAAATAAAGAAAAGACAATGAGGAATATGAAAAAAGAGAACGATGAAGAAGAAACACTTAAAGAAGAGAAATATAAGAAGGGAGGTAAAGTAAGACAAAAGAAAAAAAGAAATAAAGAAAAGACAATGAGGAATATGAAAAAAGAGAACAATGAAGAAGAAACACTTAAAGAAGAGATAATTAAGAAGGAGGTAAAGTAAGGCAAAAAAAAAGAAATAAAGAAAAGACAATGAGGAATATTAAAAAAGAGAACGATGAAGAAGAAACACTTAAAGAAAAGAAAATTAAGAAGGGAGGTAAAGTCTGGCAAAAGAAAAAAAGAAATAAAGAAAAGTTAATGAGGAATATGAAAAAAGAGAACGACGAAGAAGAAACACTTAAAGAAGAGAAAATGAAGAAGGGAGGTAAAGTAGGGCAAAAGAAAAAAAGAAATAAAGAAAAGACAATGAAGAATATGAAAAAAGAGAACGATGAAGAAGAAACACTTAAAGAAGAGAAAATCAAGAAGGGAGGTCAAGTAAGGCAAAAGAAAAAAGAAATAAAGAAAAGACAATGAAGAATATGAAAAAAGAGAACGATGAAGAAGAAACACTTCAAGAAGAGAAAATTAAGAAGGGAGGTAAAATCAGGCAAAAGAAAAAAAAGAAATAAAGAAAAGACAATGAGGAATATGAAAAAAGAGAACGATGAAGAAGAAACACTTAAAGAAGAGAAAATCAAGAAGGGAGGTAAAGTAAGGCAAAAGAAAAAAAGAAATAAAGAAAAGACAATGAAGAATATGAAAAAAGAGAACGATGAAGAAGAAACACTTCAAGAAGAGAAAATTAAGAAAGGAGGTAAAGGAAGGCAAAAGAAAAAAAGAAATCAAGAAAAGAAATGAGGAATATGAAAAAAGAGAATGATGAAGAAGAAACACTTCAAGAAGAGAAAATGAAGAAGGGAGGAAAAGTCAGGCAAAAAAAAAAATCAATAAAGAAATACCAATGAGGAATATGAAAAAAGAGAACGATGAAGAAGAAATACTTAAAGAAGAGAAAATTAAGTAGGGAGGTAAAGTAAGGCAAAAGAAAAAAAGAAATAAAGAAAAGACAATGAAGAATATGAAAAAAGAAAACGATGAAGAAGAAACATTTAAAGAAGAGAAAATTAAGAAGGAAGGTAAAGTAAGGCAAAAGAGAAAAAAGAAATAAAGAAAAGACAATGAAGAATATGAAAAAAGAAAACGATGAAGAAGAAACATTTAAAGAAGAGAAAATTAAGGAGGGAGGTAAAGTAACGCAAATGAAAAAAAGAAATAAAGAAAAGACATTGAGGAATATGAAAAAAGAGAACGATGAAGAAGAAACACTTCAAGAAGAGAAAATTAAGAAGGAAGGTAAAGCCAGGCAAAAGAAAAAAAGAAATAAAGAAAAGACAATGAGGAATATGAAAAAAGTGAACGATGAAGAAGAAACACTTAAAGAAGAGAAAATTAAGAAGGGAAGTAAAGTAAGGCAAAAGAAAAAAATGAAAGAAAGAAAAGAAATTAGGAATATGAAAAAAGAGAACGATGAAGAAGAAACACTTAAAGAAGAGAAAATTAAGAAGGGAGGGAAAGTAAGGCAAAAGAAAAAAGAAATACAGAAAAGACAATGAGGAATATGAAAAAAGTGAACGATGTAGAAGAAACACTTAAAGAAGAGAAAATTAAGAAGGGAGGTAAAGTAAGGCAAAAGAAAAAAGAAATAAAGAAAAGACAATGAGGAATATGAAAAAAGAGAACGATGAAGAAGAAACACTTAAAGAAGAGAAAATTAAGATGGGAGTTCAAGTAAGGCAAAAGAAAAAAATAAAGAAAAGACAATGAGGAATATGAAAAAAGAGAACGATGAAGAAGAAACACTTAAAGAAGAGATAATAAGAAGGGAGGTAAAGTAAGGCAAAAGAAAAAAAGAAATAAAGAGAAGAAATGAGGAATATGAAAAAAGAGAACGATGAAGAAGAAACACTTAAAGAAGAGATAATTAAGAAGGGACGTAAAGTAAGGCAAAAGAAAAAAAGAAATAAAGAAAAGACAATGAGGAATATGAAAAAAGAGAATGATGAAGAAGAAACACTTAAAGAAGAGATAATTAAGAAGGGAGGTAAAGTAAGGCAAAAGAAAAAAGAAATAAAGACAAGACAATGAAGAATATGAAAAAAGAGAAAGATGAAGATAAAACATTTAAAGAAGAGAAAATTCAGGAGGGAGGTAAAGTAAGGGAAAAGAAAAAAGAAATAAAGAAAAAAATGAGGAATATGAAAAAAGAGAACGATGAAGAAGAAACATTTAAAGAAGAGTAAATTAAGAAAAAAGGTAAATTAAGGCAAAAGAAAAAAGAAATAAAGAAAAGACAATGAAGAATATGAAAAAAGAGAACGATGAAGAAGAAACATTTAAAGAAGAGAAAATTAAGAAGGGAGGTAAAGTAAGGCAAAAGAAAAAAAGAAATAAAGAAAAGACAATGAAGAAAATGAAAAAAGAGAACGATGAAGAAGAAACACTTAAAGAAGAGAAAACTAAGAAGGGATGTAAAGTAAGGCAAAAGAAAAAAAGAAATAAAGAAAAGACAATGAAGAATATGAAAAAAGGGAACGATGAAGAAGAAACACTTAAAGAAGAGAAAATTAAGAAGGGAGGTACAGTAAGGCAAAAGTAAAAAGAAACAAAGAAAAGACAATGAGGAATATGAAAAAAGAGAACGATGAAGAAGAAACACTTAAAGAAGAGAAAATTAAGAAGTGAGGTAAAGTAAGGCAAAAGAAAAAAAAGAAATAAATAAATGAACCTAGAAAGCGAAAAACTGAAGGCTGTAGGCAAATTAACTTCATCCACCCACTCAATACTTTTTGCATGATGAACAGCCATTTTGAAAGCCCGCAAAGGTCTGTGGATAATTTTCTTGTCCGTGCAGATCATTAAAAGATGTCAGGGTTTTTCCAACAGCCTTTATCTGGAACGAACATCCTCACCCACACCCTCAACAGACCTTATATATCGCATTGCAAAGGAATGTGTGGTATTTAAATCAGTAAAAGACACTAGATGATATCATATCCTTTAAGCCACTGGCAGGATAATGGACGTTGATAAGTGAGCAGACGACAGGGCATTTTTGCGCGCGGTAAAACCTAGGCGGGAAAGATGCATGGCTGAACAATTAGCAGCATCTCAATTGTGAGCTCGTATATTGATATATCCTTGTCATGGATATAAATGAGAGTAACAGCATTTATGTTATGTACTGACTCCAAAGGTAATGCTAAGCGTGTTGACTCCACTGTGAGATAGACTAAACTATCGCCCGGTTCACACTCCACCCACATCTATTGAACAGGTGAAGAGGCTCATCCCTTGTTTCCTGTTTAGGATGCGGTTTCCGGTTTTCTCTTTTCCAATCTTTTCACTCTTTTTCCTTTATTATTCTTTTTTTTCAATTGGAGTAGATAGACTAAACTATCGCCCGGTTCACACTCCACCCACATCTATTGAATAGGTGAAGAGGCTCATCCCTTGTTTCCTGTTTAGGATGTGGTTTCCGGCTTTCTCTTTTCCATTCTTTTTACCCTTACGTAGCCTCCTGCGCATCAGTGGCGTTACCGCCTTGTTTGGGGTGATATGATTAAAAAAAAAAAAGTATAGGTGTTGGACATAATTCCGATGTTAAGCACGTTAAGTTTCTTTTAAGGTTCACCCTGCATAAGACCCAAGTGCCACTAGCGGTCAGTCAGTTAAGTGCCATACGTGATACACGCTTGGGCGATCATGTCTCGAAAGAGACATGACTGACTGGGCAGAAGATTATCCCGCAGTAGGTTGCCATTACTTTCAGCGGTAGACTGGTGAATTATATTATTATATTAATAAGTAGTAATTAGTGGGGGATCAGTTTATTACATCATGACAATAGAAAACCGATCACCCACTTTGTGCCCAGTAGAAGCATTAATCATGTTTCTATTATATTCAGTCAGTCAGTTAAGTGCCATACGTGATACCCGCTTAGGCGATCATGTCTCGAAAGAGACATGACTGACTGGGCAGAAGATTATCCCGCAGTAGGTTGCCATTGCTTTCTTCGTCCACTAGCGGTAGATATATTAAATACTACTGCTGGACAAACAACAAGGAACGAGTATATATAAAAATATAATATATTTTTATTCTTTGTTGGTGACGCTAGTGTGGAAGAGTAGAGCAGTCAGAGAGAGTTTACACACACGAAGGAGCTGTCGAGAGTCGTTAACCAGTCTCTGTCTCTTCAGCCAAATATTCTAGACTTTATATAGTCTTAAAACTCTCACACATTTTTGTTTTTCGGGTTGTCGCTTCGACCGAATATATTACTCAATGGTCCATTGCTTTTTAACCCTGTTGTCGCTTGTGTTTTTTTTTGTTGTTGCACTTTCCTGACACAATCTGCGCCCGGATATATCTGTCAACCACCATTGTCTTTTGTTGAGCTTACCTACGGCCGTATGTACCTGTCAATTGCCTCCTCCGTTCAAAGTAATATATTACAGATGGTGACATTATAAGGATTGGGGTAAGATAATGGTTAACCCTTGACTTGAACTGGTTAACCCTTTAGGGCCATTCGTATTATATTTGATACAGTATTTCCCTATAAGGAAACATTTGGTATTTCCCTATAAGTAAACATTTGGTATTCATTGACTGAGAAGTCAGTACTGCTTTCATTTGAAATTTATAAAATATTTCTCTTAAAAATTTTTTCAGGAAAATATTTCTTTCAAGGCTTGTTTTCATACTGTATCAAATATAATACGAATGGCCCTAGAGGGTTAATAATATAATATGATTAAGGCTTCTACTTGTCATAAAGTGGGGGATCAGTTCTATATTGTTATGAAGTAATAAACAGATCCCCCACTAATTACTACTTAACCCTCTAGGGCCATTCGTATCATATTTGATACAGTATTTCCCTATAAGGAAACATTTGGTATTTCCCTATAAGGAAACATTTGGTATTCATTGACTGAGCAGTCAGTACGGCTTTCATTTGAAATTTATAAAATATTTCTCTTAAAAATTTTTTTCAGGAAAATATTTCTTTCAAGGCTTGTTTTCATACTGTATCAAATATGATACGAATGGCCCTAGAGGGTTAAGATTGTAGTGATCGAGGAACCATCCTGATGGGAGTCTGTTCCACAGATCATTAGTTCGCGTGAAGAAGCAGTTCGAGCGAAACTGATTTCTCACTGACTGAATACAACGTGAATATTGCTACAATATAAGTGGCCTGGCAGGTCCTGGCAGGTCCTGGCAGCGAAGTTTAGAACTGGCGGAGCTAAAGAATGTAGTTCGTCCGAATAATTTCCATGAAAGGCTTGGCACATTCTGCTTATGACAGAGCGGTTGGAGAGTGGAAAATAATTCATCACGCAAAAAAGACTCTGAGATGCTTCTGAACTTTCTCGCATCTGGAAATTCAGGACTGGGCAACTGCTGCCCAAATATGACAACAGTATTCAATTTTCGGCCAGATCTTGTAAATTAATATGAGGAGTTAGGTGTTTATTGGAGTGATACAGGGAGCCTACATTTTTCTCTCTATCGTTATAAATGGATCGTATACAAAAGTTCTATTTGAGAATAGGGGTCAGTTAAAGACCGAATAGTTTCCCAAAGCACGAGCCATCGCCGAAGGGTCAACCGTTCATCAAGACTAACGGTAGTTTGGGGTTTGATCGGCGATGTAACTTGGTCAGTAACTAAGAATTTGAGTTTGAATTTTGCTTAACGGCATATCTACCTCTATGGGTTATTTAATGCCAAAAAGGTGAGGTTTTAAGGTATTCTTTATAATTTTCGGTTATAGCGAGAAAGTTGATTTAATCAGATTTTAATGAATTTTTAAAATTTTTTTTTATTCTAGAAAACTAAAAATCTTTTCTAGTTCTGTATTCAAAAATGTTTTGCTGAGAATAATTTTTTCCTTCATAAATGTGCTATGGTAATACTTTTTTCTTCAAAAGTGTATATTTTTCTATACAAGTTTATTTTTATGTGTATATTTCTATAAAAGTGTACTTTTATACTTTTATAGTGTTTTGACCCCAGTTTGGGGGTTAACTATTTGCCCATAGCTGGGACCCTAACAGGTGCTACCATACAGAGTCAGGGTAGACCTGAGAACAACAGCAATTAAGAGGTGGTTTCATGCTCCTCACAACCTCTCAATCAGTGACCTTGCTACCGGATGCAGTTTAATGTCATGCCCAGGACCGGGTCAGTAACTAGATGGGTGACAGATTGGGAATATCAGGCTTACGGCTATCAGTCAGTCAGGTAAGTGCCATACGTGATACACGCTTGGGCAATCATGTCTCGAAAGAGACATGACTGACTGGGCAGAAGATTATCCCGCAGTAGGTTGCCATTGCTTTCTGCGGTAGACCGATTGCCGACCAAGGCTATAGAACCCAGTCTGTCCTGCTATTTAACCCATAACTGGAAGGAAGAGACGGATTAATACCTTTCCCAAGGGTATTTGCGCGTAAGTGAATACAATGGATTCCACTGGAATTCGAACTCGGCTCCCCGGTTTCTAACATTGGTTCCCATACATTCACATAAGTTAAGAAAGGTCTAGCCTTGTCATTACCTAGATAGGTGATTGCTTGGAAATACCAGGTACTGTAAGCTTGGATGTGGAGCTGGTGTAACGAATAATGGCAACTGAATTGTTAAACGGAGAGACGAGTTCCAATTCCAGTTGGATTCATTCTATTTACTTACGCGCAAATACCCTTAGAAAAAAATCCGAATCTACCACTTCTCCCATCAACTATGGGTTAATCAGTAATACTTGTATCATTAAAACCATTATTATCAAAAAAGAAAAAATAAATGAAAATAGAATAGTTCTTTTTTAATATTGCACCATAATATGTGCATCAAATGAACTGTTCGGATGCCCAGTTTTTGTGATCCCTTCCCCATGCTAGTCTCTTCTTCTTATTGGCTCGCCGAAGCAAAGGCTTCCTGGCTGCCTTGTAAAATTTTGCAAAGTAATAATAACAAAAGAACCATTCAAAATTCATTAACATTCGAAATTGCAATATAAACTCTGGTAAAAAGACTAGAGAAAACCATTAACATCAAAAATTGCAATATGAACTCTGGTAAAAAATGGTTAGTGAACATTAGGTTTATAAGTCCCAGAAATTCAGTTGTTCTTGGCCTTAAGGACACATGGCCTAGTGGCAAAGTTAAGGAAAACGCTATGACAATGTGGAATATATTTTTGTATAAAATATTTCGTTCTATAGGATTTCCTCTTCTGCCAAATCAGTCATGACTTTTTCGAGACATGATCGCCCAAGCGTGTATCAATAATGGAACTTAACACCGTTCACATTCCCACACTGTCTTTAAACAGGGGGAGTGGTTTATCACTTATTTCCTGTTTAGGATTGGATTTTCGGTCCTTTTCCAAAAATCTTCTCATATTTGTTCACACCCACAGTAACACCTGATATTTTAGAAGCGTTTTCGCTTTGCATGAAGTGAATTGATAAAAAAGAGGAAAAATAAGAGAAAAACCGACATGAGAAAAGGGGAAAGGAAATATGAACGAAGAAGGAGAAAAAAAGAAAATATGAACTGAGAAGGAGAAAAAAATAAAGAAATACGAACTAAGAAAAAAAAATGAATTACAAAAAAGAAAAAAGGAAATATAAGTTAAGAAGAAGAAGAGGAAAAAGGGAAATATGAACTAAGAAGGAAAAAAGGAAATATGAACTAAGAAGGAAAAAAGGAAATATGAACTAAGAATGAAAAAAAAAGGAAATATGAACTAAGAAGAAAAAAAGGAAATATGAACTAAGAAGGAAAAAAGGAAATATGAACTAAGAATGAAAAAAAAGGAAATATGAACTAAGAAGGAAAAAAGGAAATATGAACTAAGAAGGAAAAAAGGAAATATGAACTAAGAATGAAAAAAAAGGAAATATGAACTAAGAAGGAAAAAAAGGAAATATGAACTAAGAAGGAAAAAAAAGGAAAATGTGAACTAAGAAAGAGAAAATGGAAATTATGAACTACGAATGAGAAAAAAAGGAAATATGAGCCAAGAAGGAAAAAGGAAATATGAGCTAAGAAGGAAAAAAAGGAAATATGAACTAAGAATGAAAAAAAGAAAATATGAACTAAGAATGAAAAAAAAGGAAATATGAACTAAGAAGGAAAAAAGGAAATATGAACTAAGAAGGAAAAAAGGAAATATGAACTAAGAATGAAAAAAAAGGAAATATGAACTAAGAAGGAAAAATGGAAATATTAACTAAGAAGGAAACAAAAAAAGGAAATATGAACTAAGAAGGAAAAAAGGAAATATGAACTAAGAATGAAAAAAAGGAAATATGAACTAAGAATGAAAAAAAAGGAAATATGAACTAAGAAGGAAAAAAGGAAATATGAACTAAGAAGGAAAAAAAGGAAATATGAACTAAGAATGAAAAAAATAGGAAATATGAACTAAGAAGGAAAAAAGGAAATATGAACTAAGAAGGAAAAAAAAGGAAATATGAACTACGAAGGAGAAAGAAAGAAAATATGAACTAAGAATGAAAAAAAGGAAATATGAACTAAGAAGGAAAAAAGGAATTATGAACTAAGAATGAAAAAAAGGAAATATGAACTAAGAATGAAAAAAAAAAGGAAATATGAACTAAGAAGGAAAAATGGAAATATGAACTAAGAAGGAAAAAAAGGAAATATGAACTAAGAAGGAAAAAGGAAATATGAACTAAGAATGAAAAAAAGGAAATATGAACTAAGAATGAAAAAAAGGAAATATGAACTATGAAGGAGAAAAAAGTGAATATTAACTCCGAAGGAAAAAAAGAAAATATGAAATAAGAAGGAGAAGAAAGGATAAGATGAAGTAAGAAGAAAAAAAAAAAAGGAAAAATGCCATAAGAAAAAACTTATATTTATCATCCGAATGTGACAACTGAGATTTCTAAGACACGTAATGAGAAGTTAGGTTTGGAGAAGCTGATACTCACCAGACAGGTAGGGAAAGAGAGACAGGGGAAAGCAGCGAAAGGCATGCTTGATGCGTGTGAGCAAATGGATGGCGGAAAAGAGGAAAAAGATTAAAAGCGATAAGGAACATGGGGAAGTGGAAGTCCATACTCGCCTACGTCCTGAAGGGACACGGTACATGAAGAAGAAGAAGAAATAAAAATGAAAGACATAACAATATATTATCATAATATTTTGATCATAAGTGATTATGTAAAAACATTTTACTTCGCTAAACAAAACCTTTCATGTTTCAATACTATGAATTGGACTTCATCAGGTGATAGTAACTTTTTTTTTTTAATCATATCACCCTAAGCAAGGCAGTCCACTGCCACTATAGCGCATGGGGCTACATAGATCGATTGGGGATAGGAAATGTCAGAGGGATGGTGATAGACGAGTTAGTAGGTACGTAGGGAGAGCATTGGAGGGAATGGGTGCGAGTTAGTGTGTTAGGAGGTGTCTATTGACCTTACATTTAAACTCCTGGAGGTTGTAGCTGTCGGGGAAGCAATCACGCTAAAGGGAATTCCACAGGCGGGAAGTGCGAGGAAAGAAGCTGTTGGAGTAGAAATTGCGGTTACATTTCATCGGTTTCACTGAAAAGCGGTGGGACCTAGTTGCTAATCTAGTATCTAGTGCAAATTCACATCTAGGGGCACCAGTGATTTAAGTTCATCCGAGCAGAAGCCGTGAAAGTACTTATAGAAGAGGCACAGGGAAGCCACGTCACGTCGGTGAGAGAGTGAGTGCAGGCGGTCAACTAATTCGCTATCGATCACATTACAGATTCTCCGAGGAGAATAGCAGAGGCACCCGACCAGATGTGGCAGCAGTATTCAATACACGGGCGGACGGTAGATTTATATATGTGCAGGATAGATTCAGGCGGAAAGAATTTCCGGGCCCTGCACAGAGAGCCGACTTTCATAGCAGCGGATTTAGCAATGGATTCGACGTAGTCATTCCACTTGAGGTCCGTTGAGAGTGTCAGGCCAAGCAGGCGTAATGATTTACTCTCTGGGAGGCAAGCCCGTTCCATGCTAATGGGGGAGGAGGTGCGGTTGTCTGTGGTGGTTAATTGACAGCAGCTTCGTTTGGGAAGAATTGAATTTTACGAGCCATTTCTTACCCCAATCCACCACGGATTGGAGGTCCTTTTCAAGCTCGGCAGCGAGGTTCGCCTTGTCACCAACACGAGATTTTTGATCGAGGCGAGAGTAAACTGTGGTGTCATCGGCGTACATACTTACTTGGGATGTTATGGCATAGGGGAGATCGTTGATGTAGATTAGAAAGTGAGTAGGACCTAAGATAGAGCCTTGGGGGACACTCGCGTTTGTAGGATAGTTCTGAGAGGCATGTCCATTCAATACCACCTTCAGAGTGCGGTTAGAGAAGAATGACTGGATTAGGTCCAACAAAAGTCCAGTTACGCCGTAGCTTCGCAGTTTCCGTAGAAGGCCGGCATGCCATACTCTGTCGAACGCTTTATTAGAGATGTCCAAGGCGACGGTTCGGGCTTCACCATTCTTGTCGAGAGCTTGGTATATATACTCGGTGATAGTCGTTAGCATATCAGCAGTAGACCTTGTGAAGCGGAAGCCATATTGCTTGTCCCAGAGTAGCCTGTGTGCTGTGAGATGTTGAACGACCTCGCCGTTGATAATGGCTTCGAACACTTTGCCAAAGATCGGAAGAAGGCTGATAGGGCGGTAATTTGCGGGGTCCGAGGGTTCACCTGTGTTCTTAAATACTGGAACCACAGTAGAAGACTTCCAACAGGTAGGAAAGCAGGAGGAGGATAGGCAGAGGTTGTATAGCTTAGAAAGGACAAAGGAGAGTTCAGGGGCACATTTCTTCAAAACTATGATTGGGATTCCGTCTCCACCACTCGCTTTGTGAGGGTCAAGTTTTAGAGATTATGTTAGAAATCAGCGAGGGCGTGATGTGGACTTCATTCAATTGGGCCTCTGTTCTAGGTGGGAAGTCGGGTGTATAGACTTCAGACGAGTCCAGACACGAGTTGGTTGAGAATCTATGGGCAAAGCATTCAGCCTTGTCCGCCGAGGAGGTGAGACCCTCAAACTCATTGATTAGTGGGGGTATTGAGGACTTAGTCATATTAAGCACGCTTTTACAGAGGCGCCAGCAGTCTTCATTCTGGCAGCAAACAGCATCTTAGTTTCGCTAAGTATCTTTTTGAACTTATTACCAGCTGAGGCGAAAAGGCGCCTGTTTTGGTCCGACGCGTGGCTACGGTAAAGCCAGAAGAAGTGATTCCGGTGGGCAATGGCGGCCGAGCAAGCGGGTGAGAACCAGGGAGACGAATGGGATTTAAGCTGAAATTCCCTGGCAGAGATGAAAGCATCAATGCCAGCCTTAACCCAGGAGGAGACCTCTGATGCACAGTCTTCGACGGGAAGCTAAAAACATTGTTCCAAGGGACGTCACAGAGGAAGTTACGGAGCGAATCCCAGTCTGCTCTTTGATAGTAGTAGGATATTCTGCTGGTCTGGGTTTGGGTTTCTTGGGTAGGGGTGGAGTGGAACGAAATGTTGACAGAAACTACGGTGTGGTCAAAATTTCTGAGAGGGCAGAGCTGTCTGGTGGTGCAAGAATTTGGGATGGAAGTGAAGCAGAGGTCTAGTAGCGAGTCCCTTCCGTTAGGGCTATTGGAGAAACGCGTGGGGAAGTCCACCACTTGCGTAAGGGATTGGGAGATTGAAAGATTAATGGTGTGGACACTAGTAGGGTCGATGACAGAGTTTTTCAGCCACTTAGTGTGATGGGTGTTAAAGTCACCAAACACGAAAATATGGGCAGATGGGTAAGAAGAAATGGCCTTGTCGATATTGTCAGAGATGCTGTCAAGTACTGAGCAGTCAGAGGAGGAGGGGGAGCGGTAGAGGAAGAAAAGATAGCTCACTGAGCTTAGGAGTGAGAGACGAAAGCACATGAAAGACTGGTCCAGGGATTCAAGAGATGTCACTCTAGCTAGTGGGGGGGTGTTCGCTGACATATACACCAAGCCCGTGTATATGGACATTGGAGTCCTTCCTGAAGAGGGGAAGGTAACCAGGAACATAAAACTCAGAGGAGGGGATAGAAGGGTCAAGGTTAGTTTCGCACAGGGCTAAGATATCGGGTGAGTTAGTTTGGAGGAAAGGTTCTACGCTATAAAAGTTAGTGCGGTTGCCTCGTATGTTAGCGAAAGAGACACAGGCAGGTTTGGGTGTTTTCAGAATAGCTGGTTTTGTTTTGCTATTTTGTTTGATTTTTTTTCATAGTGTTTTTTTTAGTTGAGGAGAGCGGTCTAGAGTAGAATCAGTCGGTCGCTGTTTGCAGCATGTGAGGAATGGAGACTGGTGCAGCCTGCAACATAATGTGGCCTCGGTGTTGCCCACCGGAGGTTCATGAAGGGACCCCCGTCCATGCGCGATATGGCAATACAGGATATTATTCAACTGTTGATCAGAGCAGCCTCTCAAGACGCTACATAAGAGTTCGGGCTCCAAACTACCAGTCGGAAGCAGCAACCAGGAAACTGCCAACCCGGTACCCTCAGAATGGAGAGACATTGCCACTATAGTCAATAACCGCAAAGAACTTCCAACCGTAAGACCGAGGAAGGAGGTAGATGAACCGGGAACCCATTCCTAAACAAGAAACAAGGTGATCACCTCTACTCTTGTTCAAGAGAAGGGGGTGAAATGTGAGACCGGGCGATAGTAGGAACTATCTACTCCAATTAAAAAATAAAAAATAAAAAAAATAAATAAAAAAGATAAAGAATTTACTAAGTTTTAACTTAGTATATGTACAAACGGAATGTAGGTCGAAAAAAGTTAGTAACAAAAACGAAAATAATAATAAATTATTAAAGGCAGAAAGAGAAAAATAAAAAACCGACTTGATATCTTACCGAGCAGGTCACACTGAAATTTGAGCGAAATATTACGGAAGATATTTTTAATTTCGACTCTATAATTTTCAAAATATCTCGGGTCTTAAACTGCTAAGATCCAGGCCGGAATTTTTATGGATATTAAAAAACAATTCGTTCACGTTACCTAACAGTTAAATGGGGCGTATGGTCAGAATTAAAAATATATTTGTAGGTGTGTCTCGATTAACCAATTAAAGTCAGATCTAAGTTAAAAAAGAAATAGGGTTAAAGGGTAGAGGTGGATGAGTTATTTTAACATGTCAAGATAAATTTGCGCTTAGGCACGTCATCTTTGGCGACAAGAAATGACAAGTGTGTCATGAATGTACACTACTGGCCATAATTATTAGGCAACTCCATTAAAAAAAAGTGATGTATTTCATACTATTGTTAGTATTTATTGCCAAATGGATAATTCTAGATGAAAATAGAATGGTTCTTTTGTTATTATGACTTTGCAAAATTTTACAATGCAAATAGCGACAATTTACCCATCGCATCCTGTAGATTTTATATATATATATATATATATATATATATATATATATATATTAGGCCATCCCAGTTTTTTAAAAGAAATGATGTATTTCATACTATTTTTAGTATTTATTACCAAGTGGATAATTATAAATGAAAATAGAATGGTTCTTTTGTTATTATTACTTTGCAAAATTTTACAAGGCAGCCAGGAAGCCTTTGCTTCGGCCAGCCAATAAGAAGAAGAGACTAGCATGGGTAAGAGTGTTCAAAAACTGGACACCAGAACAGTTCATTTGATGCACAGGTTATTGTACAATATTAAAATAGAACCATTCTATTTTCATTTAAAAAACTGGGATGGCCTAATATTTATGACCGGTAGTGTATATTTATTAATTTAATTCATTATGCTTTAAGTTATACCATATTTATTGGTTAAATTGTTAAATATCAAGGATAGAACGTATGTAGATAAGTAACTATAAAAGTTGTCATTGAAGTCAAACCCATAAACGACAGTGTTTCATACTAGATTCAATCGTCAAAACTAAAAACAAGCAATTCATACAATCATAAAAAAATATAAGGAAAAGAACATAAGCCTACAACAATCACTTCAATAATTGTAAACTCTGCCTGAAGAGAAAAATAGTTATAATTACCTTCCCAGACCGAAATAAATGACGAAATAAACGATTAGAAAAAAATAATTAAGCAAAAACAAGTAAAATAAATTAATCCAAACAAATAAGTATGTAAATAAGCAAAGCAAATAATAAACAAGTCAACAAACTACGCCCACCAAAATAACCGTTACGTTAACATGTGGGACAGGAAATTAAGAATTAAAATCAACTTTCTTCTTCACTTTTAGAAAAATTTACAATGACGTATGAAATCCTAGTTTTTCCCAAACAGAAAAAGGATTGACCATGTACTTAAAGAAAAAGTCGAAACCGGATTTCGCAAGGTGTTAAACTGATTTTCTGACCAATGGAAACGACTTGCAAGATCAAAAAGTTTTCGCGAGTCAGTGCGAAAAATCTAATGACAATAAAAGGCTCAGATCAGCGTCAATCAGTAACTCTGATGGAAGCAGCGAGAGACACCCCCAAAATGTAACTTCAACTTCAAATCGATCCGAACTTTCTCTTTTTCCTTCTTTCTTGTGTGCTGATTCATTCTCCGTTTTCTTCTCCATCCAAAGACATTCCTATCAAACAAAAATACCCCCCACTAATCAATGAATTTGAAGTTCTCACCTCCCCAGCGGACAAGGCTGAATGCTTTGCCCGTAGATTCTCCACCAATTCGACACTGGACTCGTTAGGAATATCTACACCCGACTTCTCACCCATAACTAAAGCTCAACTAAATAACGTCCACATTACACCCTCGCTGGTCTCCAAGACAATTGCACAACTTGACCCACACAAAGCGAGCGGCGATGACGGAATCCCAATCTTAGTACTGAAGAAATGTGCCCCAGAACTCTCCTCTGTCCTCTCTAAACTCTATAACCTCTGCCTATCTGCTTCCTGTTTTCCTGCCTGTTGGAAGTCCTCCTCTGTAGTTCCTATATTTAAGAATTCTGGCGAACCCTCAGACCCCGCCAATTACCGTCCTATTAGTCTCCTTCCGATCTTCGGCAAAGTTTTCGAATCCATTATCAACGCCGAGGTGGTTCAGCATCTCACGGCCCACAGGCTTCTCTCTGACAAACAGTACGGGTTTCGCTTCACCAGGTCTACTGCTGATATGTTAACGACCATTACCGAGTACATATACCGGGCACTTGACAAGAATGGCGAAGCCCGAACCGTTGCCTTGGATATCTCCAAAGCGTTCGATAGGGTCTGGCACGCTGGCCTCTTATGCAAACTGCAGAGCTACGGGATAACTGGACACCTGTTTGACCTCATCCAGTCATTCCTCTCTAACCGCACATTGAAGGTAGTATTAAATAGGCATGCCTCCCAAAACTACCATACGAACGCGGGCGTCCCTCAAGGTGCTATCCTAGGTCCCACGCTCTTTCTGATGTACATTAATGATCTCTCCGACGCCATTAGATCCCAAAGTAGGCATGTACGCCGATGACACAACAATCTACTCTCACATCGATCAAAAACCAGGTGTGGGCGACAAAGCGAACCTCGCTGCCGAGCTTGCAAAGGATCTCCAATCCGTAGTGGCCTGGGGTAGGAAATGGCTAGTAAATTTCAATGCTTCTAAAACGAAGCTGTTATCAACTAACCACCATAGACAATCGCATCTACCTCCCGTTAGCATAGAACAGGCTTGCCTCCCAGAGAGTAAAACACTACGCCTCCTTGGCCTTACACTTTAGGTGGACCTCAAATGGAACGACTATATCGAATCCATTGCCAAATCTGCCTTTATGAAAGTCGGCTCTCTGTGCAGGGCCCGGAAGTTTTCCCACCTGAATCTATCCTGCACATATACAAATCCACCATCCGCCCGTGTATTGAATACTGCTGCCATATCTGGTCGGGTGCCCCTGCTGATCTCCTTGGGCTTCTTGACAAAATACAAAGGAGGATCTGTAACGTGGTTGATACTGACTTGGCAGACCGGGTGCAACCACTCTCTCACCGGCGTGATGTGGCTTCCCTGTGCCTCTTCTACAAGTACTTTCATGGCTTCTGCTCCGATGAACTTAAATCACTGGTGTCGCCTAAGCACGAATTTACACGAGATACTAGATTAGCAACTAGGTCCCACCCTTTTACAGTTAAACAGATAAGATGTAACCGTAAATTCTACTCCAACAGCTTCTTTTCTCGCGTTTCTCGCCTGTGGAATTCCCTTCCACAAGTCTGCTTTCCAGACAGCTACAATCTCCAGGTGTTTAAATGTAGGGTCAATAGACACCTCCTATCAAACTAACTCCCAATTATTCTCAGAACACTCTCATCTACCCAACCCTTATTCTCGGTATCCCTACCCGCCTATCACGCACCCTCTGACATTTCCTATATTTAACTATCCTTTCTCCACTCTATGTAGCCCCCTGCGCAGTAGTGGCAGTGACATGCCTTGCTCGGGGTGAAACGCTTATAAAAAAAAATATCTATATATATACATACGTAAGTACGCGTATACTCTTTCAACAATTCTGCTACGAACAATTTCTTCAACTCTTGATACCTTTAACATTCTCAATGAACACGAACTCTACCCCTAACTTCTTAATAATGTTTCTAATTGCACATTAACTCCTACAACTGTATATACAAATGTATATTTTTATTCTTACACCATTCCACACAATTCCACACAATTCTCCCACAGATATACATATATATATAAACTTGATAATTCTGATGATAAATCTGAATAACTTGTAAGCTGTAGGAAGTTCGGTTATGTCTGACACAAGGCCGAATCAAAGAAGCATTAACCTGCTCCCTATAGCTTCAAACACAATAGACTATCCACAATGCAACAGGCTACACACAATGCATCACTGACTTGTATATATAAATATCGAGCAAAGCACTTCACACACAACCTTATGATTGAGTTTTGTATGAAACAGACTGTTGCCCCTGGGTGTTAACTTCAATGTTCCCATATATAAATACTAGCAGTATAGCCCGGCGTTGCTTGGGTGTAATGAAAGCTTTAAAATTAATCCATGGTCCTGGAGCTCAGACTCTTTGGACGTTGTCACGAAAGACTAAAATGCCATAGTTGTTTCCAGTTAAAGCGAAACCGTAGACTGAAAGAAAAATGAATGGATTTAAGGAAAATTTTGATTTCCTGGTATCGATATCAAATAAGTTTTTTTTCGTCGTAAACTGAATTTTGAAGGCTAAATAAGTCTTCTGAGTAAATGGTATCATGGCTGAGACTAAGAACTACAATTATACCTACTTAGAGCCAAAGCCGAAGAAAAAACTAAAATAAAAGGGCTGAAAAAATACAGACATACAGGCAGATAAACAGACACACACATAAACATCTTGCCTTTTATATATATATATTATCGATTTTCTGTACCATTGTAAGAACTGCAACCTTGAAACTTCCGAATATCGTTTCTTATGTCTTTGTCTATGAGTGTATCAAATTTGATTAAAATCGGATCACTCCTTCTATAACCCGATTTTTTCGATTATCGATTTTCGAAATTTATCAGGGGTACCTCGACACAAAATCTAGCTAAGAACACTCGTATTCGCTTATAGTACAACTGTGTAAATTTTCAAGAAAATCGGTTCTGCCGTTTTGGAGTCTATAGGTAACGGACACACACACACACACACACACACACACACGGGCACACACACACGGGCACACACACACACATACACACAGAGACAAAGTTCCATTTATAAATAAGTTTAGATATCTATATATAGTATGTTAAAAAGTTTGGGATTTAAATTCGTTGAATGGCTATTTCAGCGAGAAAATTCTCGCATCATCAGCAACGATCGAAACAAAAATTTATTAATTTAAATATGGTACAAAATTTCTATACCGAAAGAAGCCCAAAATCATATCCATACACGGCCCTCCACCTTGATCAATTTTAATATTAATAAAATTAATATTAATAGGATCGGGTTTTGGGGAGTTTTACCTTTGGCTCATCTAGTTTAGATTGAATATATATATATATATATATATGGAAAAATGTAGAAATGCGTTGTGAATATCGGCTTAGACTAAGAAATCGGAGAGTCT